>RJWH01004007.1:51349-125886 GCA_004363575.1 Solenodon paradoxus | reverse complement strand
GCGTGCGTGCGTGCATACGTGCGTGCGTGCGAGCGTGGGTGCGTGCGTGCGTGGGTGCGAGAGCGTGCGTGTGGTGCGTGCGAGCGAGCATGTCACGTGCGTGCGTGCGTGGAGAGCCCTGCTGGCCGCTGTCTGGATCGCAGACTCGGGGTGAGTGTGGAGCTGGAGAGGACGCTGGAGTCGCTGGGAGGTGAGGGTCTCTGCTGGGACAGCACCAAGGTCTAACAGGCACCCACTGTGGAGTCCGTGCCTCCAGGGTCCTCCACCGGCCTCCCGCCCTACCCCCCGCACCGCTCTCCTCCCGCCGGTGGACTGTGCAGTGTGGACCAGGGCTGACCGGCCACCAGCGCTGACAGCCATGCAGCGCTTGTTTCTGGAGGACACCCCCACCCCTCCCCATGCAAGGATGGGAATGACAGCCCCCAAAGACAAAATGACAGTCGACATGGATGACAGTGCCTCCAAGGACAGGAATGACGGCCCCCCTCAACAAGGACAGAAGGCCAGTCTCCATGGACAGGAATGATGCTGGAAGAGGCAGGAAGGGTTCTCCCTGGGGCTTCAGAAGTGAAGCCAACTCCTGGACGTCGGACGTCTCTCCTCCAGACACACGTGGCAGGTCCGCTGGGGAGCCAGGCGTCAGGATGGAGCGAGCACTCCCTGCGGGCGCTGAGCTCTCTGCCTGCCTTCAGAGCGCGCTGGGCGCCACTCGTCCTCAGTCCTCGCACGGTCAGGGAGGCCTGGCGGCAAATCGGCGTGTCTTCCCACCTGGGCACGGCTTCCCTCCTAGTGGCCTCCTGCGGGCGCAGGCTCCTGCGGGGAGGCAGCGCAAGGTGGAAGAGGGGCCCAGTCGGAGGAGGAATGGTTTCGGGTCCAAGGCTGGTCTTCAGGAGGCCAGTGTCATTTAATTAGGAAAACACCAGAGAGGCCACTCAGAGAGTGTGACCGCTGCTTGACCCGAGGGCTGGCCCGGGCAAGCGAACCGCGCCAGTGTTTGTTCTCCGCATCGCCCCTGCACCGGGAGCCCCTTCGCGGGGGCAGTGCCCCGCTGAGACCCTGCGGCCAGGACACGGGGCTGCGCCCCACCAATGCCGCTCTGGTCGTATAAACTCCTGAGAGCGGATGGCGGGTGGAGGTCCCAGCCTGCCGTGTGTGGACCTTCCTGAGCTCGTGGAACTAAGGAATCCAGAGCACCTGGCTCTTTCCTTGACCTCCGAGTGGGCCCCTCCTGGTGGGTGGGGTGTGGTTTCCAATTTCTCCCCGACCTCCTGAGGTTTGGAACCCAGGCCCATGAAACCTGATGCGGTTACTGAATTGGGAAGGCCTTCCGGCATCGGCCCATCTGGCAGAAGCCTCTGCTCCACCCCATTTTGCACGTTGACATCGTAGCAGAGCTGGATGGCCATGTTCCTTGAGAAGACTCCGAAGGTGAGTCTGACCTGAATTCCCAGGGCGCCTGTGTGTCCACGGCTTAGAACAGCCCCGTCGTGCTGCATTCAGAACGGTCTTCTAGTCCTCTCACTGGGCGTGTCCGCAGCCAGGCCTGTGGGCAGCGTCTTGGCTGGGACCCAGTGCCCAGCTCCTGGAGCTCAGCTTTCCAGCTCACGGGAGATGGGGCTGTTTGCAGACCGGAGACTGTCCTGAACGTGTCTGAGGAACTGCCGTCCCGCTGGGCTGCGTCCCACCATGAATCCGTTCTGTCTGTGGCAGACGGTCAGCTGCCCAGCATGGAGGGCTGGCTTCATGGGCTTGGGACTGTGCAGACCCCTCCCTCCATCCCTCAAGAAAGCCTGTCCTTGGGGTTCGAAACTCTGTGGTTGCTATCTTGAAATTTTTACAAATTAAAAATTACATTGGTTCCTGTATTATGCACCCCCCCCACCCCCACCCCACCTCCTGTCTCGACTCAGGCGGCTCTTGCTGGCTGCCCACCCCTCACTCCACTGCCCTGGCCATCTGGGCCTCCGGCCCCTGCAGTTGCCGCTGCCTTCCTGCAGGGGGTGCGCTGGGTCCTCGGGAAGAGCAGGCATGCAGTTTCCCCATGTGCCTGGGGGCTGAGTGTGTGCCCAGGTGGTGATGGGCAGGCCCTGCAGACTGCCCCTGGCCCTAGCATAGCCCATGGCATGTTCCACGAGGCTGGTGACCAGGTCAGCCTCCTTCAGACCCAGCGCTGCCCAGCTGGGTGCCAGCTGTCCCGGGGCATCTCCTGTCCACCGTGCCTACGTTGCGGTGGCTGTTGGAGGGAAAGGGGATTGGCTTCCTGACGCCTGGCAGGCCCCAGCACACTGTCCAGAGAGGGAGGGCGATATGGCCCACCCATGTCCTTCAGGGCCACATGCCCAAGGGAGTAGGTCCTTAAATCGCAAATACAAATCACCGTGACGGGCATGGACTGAGGGACAAGGCGAAAGTTCTGCAGCAGACTACCTTTCATGGCGCTTTTTCTCATTTTGAAAAGGGAGCCCCCTTTTCCTTGAGCCCGGGGCCCTGCGGATCAGGTTGCCAGCCTGCTCCCTGCGCAGCAGTGCTGTGGCCATCACCGATGTCAGCGACCAGGACCGGAGTGTGCCCCGGCCGTGGTCATCACACCGTCGAGGGCACCACCTGGATCCTTTCTGTCCTGCGTGCCAGGCAGAGGCGTCTGCTGCCACACCCCCCACGCGGGGCGGTGACCAAGCGGTGCTCTCACCCCACAGTGGCTGACCCCAGGCTCCAGCGCCTGGCTGCCGGGGCTGAGTGGAGCCTCTCAGATAGGTGACCATGTGCATCAGGGATGTGTGCGTGGATGAGTGAAGAGCCACATGCCCGCACAGAAACTCCCCTTCACCTGCCTTCCTGGACTGCATGGAAGAAAGCCCAGGGCGTGAGCACCTCCTGCCTGCAAAGCTCCAGGACACAGGCGGGTGGCAGGGCAGGGCTGGGCTGCTAGCCTGGTGGGCAGCACGTGACCACCTGCAGCTGCAGACCAGGGGCAGGCTCACCAGGGCTCAGCTGGTGCCCTGCACACAGGCCTGGCCATCTTGTGCCCAGCCCCGGTAAATCATCGTTTTGTGTCTGCCTCCTCACCGTTTGCTTCCCTGGTACTCGAGTCCTCTCCTGTGTTTGGAGGGGCGCGTGGACGAGATCGAGCATTTGGAAGGCCACTCATCATTCCCCACAAACCCCCCACCCCACCCCCAGATGCTCCTGCATCCTTCCTGCCCCCTGCCTGTGAGCCTCTAGCTGGGGTCCGAAATTCAGGTGCCCCTCCAGCCACGGTGGTCACTCATTTTGCAAAGCAAGGGAATATGGGGGGAGGGCCTCTTTCAAGCTCCCGTTTGAATATTCTTGTGACTTCCACAACCATACAGCACATTTAGGAAATGCTGTCACTCTGGCTTTCACAGGGATGTGGAAGGGGTGCTCTGCTGAAGAGTATTCAAACTATCAGCAATTTTAATCAGTGGAGGTTTGGGGTTTTTTTGCACCATTCCGAAAGCAGCGCGAGAACGGTCTCTGCTTGTATTCTGCCATGTATTGGGGATAATTAAAAATTAGCCTGTGAAACCAGAGACATGGCTATAGCAGCGGCAGCAGCAAGGGGTGGGAGGCGGCGTTTCCCTCTAGGCGAATGAACTGGACTTTTCTGAGTAAATAGGAAATCCGAACCCAGCTGCACATTTTATTAAAACTGCCAGCATTTCATGGTCACCTCTGCTTCGCTGGCGCCCTTCCGAGATAGTCACCCCTGGCCACATCTTACTAGCAGCCGGCCAGAAAATAACTGGGAAGACGGGCTGTTGAAGTGATGAGTGAAGCCTCGGAGAAATGCGTCCTGATGACTGTGCGTGACCGTACGGTGGCTGCGCGCTCGCGGTCCTGCCTCCAGCCCGGCTCCACTTCTCCGCGGCCGCTTTAAGACTGCAGAGCGCCCCAGCGGCCAGAGGCGGGGAGGGGGCCCGCTCGCCTCCGCGCCTCGCCGCCCGCCCGCCGCCGCCGCCGCCGCCCGCCGCCGCCTCCCCGGCAGGAAGGTTAGCGCGGGATCAATGTGAGCCGGGCCGCAGGAGAGGAAGATGCGCCTGCCCGCGCGCCCGCTGCCTGGATGAGCGGGCTGACGGCGGCGCACGGAGGCCGCTGCTGCGCGTCGGTGCGGGGCCGCGGCCCGGGATGAGCTCACGCCCGCGTCTGCGGCGCTGTGCACCTGCCGACCCGCCGGCGGCCCGCTGAGCCGCCGCACCTGGGCTGCAGCCCCGCCGGCCGCTCTGGCCGCAGCGTGGGGCGCGCCCGGGAGCAGGTGCGCGGGAGCCCTCGGCCCGGAGCCCGGCCGCGCCGCGCGCCCGGGCGGCGGGGCGGCAGCCGCTGGGGCGGCGGCGGCGGGCGGGCGGCGGCCCCCGGGCAGGTGGCGAGCGAGCGAGCGGAGCCGGGCGGCGCGCGGGAGGCGAGGCCGGCGCGGCGCCCGCGGGAGGCCGGAGAGCAGCAGGGGCATGTGGGTACTGGCTCTCTCCTTGTTCCAGAGCTTCGCGAACGGTGAGCCTTTCGGTTTGTGAATTCATTCTTGCGGGGACCGGGCGGGGGCGGCGGCGGGGGTTTGCAAGGGTGAAGCCGGCTCCCGGGCTCCCCGCTCTGCGCTGGGTTGTGCATGCTTTCATGTTTTAAAAATATTTTTTAATTTCTTTGGGGGAAGGCGAGCAGGCAAGAAGAGAGGCTGGGGGAAAATTGCTCTGTAATCATGGGAAGGCGCTTTACCTAGCAAAGTGACAGGTCTGAGCCCAACTCCGCTACTAGCTAGCTACCTCCTTCGGAATAAACCAGGTCTGGGGAGAGGAGAGGCCGCAGAGAGATTGCCTCTTGGACACACTGTAACCTGAAGAGACGTGACATTCCAAGCCCAGGCAGGTGGAGGGCGTTTGCCTGCGTATTAAAAACCTTCGCGCTTTTAAAACATGTGCTTAAATTCTGCTACAATTTTACTCCAGCCCTAAGCGAGCCTTTAAGGAAGATCTGTCCTTCCCCCCCCCCCCCGCACCCCCTTTCTTGGTAGTACCTACTCCTCCTTGTCATTTATGTAAAAATATACATGGAGAAACATGACATCATCTGAAATGTTGACAAATTTTTTTAAAAACACCTGTATAGTTGTAAAATGGCCTTGGTGAATGCTGTAAAAGGCATTCCTTTCTCCAGCACGCCGGCCAGTGTGATATTGTGGAATGCTTTCTTCCTGGGTATTTGAGTCAGGCCCCATTAGTAAGCGTGACTGCACCGTAGGTTGCCTGTGACAGTGTAAATAGGAGCCTACATGTATGAATGGCTTCCTGTAGGTGGAAGGAGAGGAAATTGTCATCATTTGGCATTACCTGGGATTCCCATTTCAAATTTCAGAACTCAAATCTGCATAAAGTGTATGTATGCCTTGCTGACTGTTCAGATGAAACCATTAAGCAGAATCTCCTAGGAGAGGGAGGGAGAGGGAGAGAGGGGGGAGGAGAGAGAGGGAGGGAGACACGCGCACACACGCGCGCGCGCGCACACACACACACACACACACACACACACAGAAAAGAGGAAGGAAATCTAGCCCTGGTGAGAAAATACCAGAAGCAAGAGGAGAGGAGGCTCGAAGGTTTTCCAGGAGCTAACAGGGCAGCTCTGAGCATTAGCTGCATAGGAGCACATTTTCTTGGCCTGCCTCGGTTGTGTTAAAGGAGCCACAGACCCGCAGGCCAGAGGAAATGCCTAAACTTTATCAGATTAAAAACAAAATGATGACTAAGAAAGGGGGGAGCTGGAGAAAGAAACTCCTGAAATTAACATGAGAATGAGGCTTTGTCTCTGATGCAACTAAAGGGGGTGCTGGGGACTTCCAGGAGGAGATTTCCTTCCTGCAGGAAAGAGCCACAACGAGTTCTGACCTGCCTCCCCTCTTTCCCAGAGGGCACTGTACCGCTTCGGCAGCCTCCCGGGACTTTCCTTGGGGGAATAGAGATGTTTTAGCTAATGTGTGCTGATGCATTGGGAAACCAGCCCTGAGCTTCACGGCTCGCAGGAACTCTCGGGAAATGTGAAAATGCCACACAGGTGCCCCATGCCACCAAAGCTTGACGGCCTGTCTGTCCTGTCAGGGTGGGGACCTGGGAGCGGCCTGGCTTAGAGAATGAAGCATCCTTTCCACCCGACAGGGAGTGTGTGTTTGAGGGTCAGGAGAGAATCTGGGCTTCTGATGCACGAGATCTCTTTTAGCGTCTCTGTTTTTGATGATAAAAATAATATGGAAGCATTTCTGGCAGAGTTGCTGATACAGAAATGCTCTGTATGTGTGTGACTTTAGAAAAATCAGTGTTCAAGCTAAAATAACCCTGGAGGAACCATATTTCATGAGAAATGGTGGCAAACCTCAGACAGACTAGTAGGTGGGAAATGTAGGGAAGGAAGGTGTGGGTGCCCAGTCCCCAGCCCCTGTGAGCTCCATTTTCTCAGACCATTTTCAAGACCTGTGAAGTTGACTGAGATCACCTTGATTGGCAATGTGGTGGAGACAGGTTGATGTCATGATGGAAGATGGAGGCTGTACATGCTAATGAGTATTTTACACTGCTGTCTTACGGATGCCGAGCCGAGCTACCAGAAGGCTGTGGAACTCTCTTACATAAAAATGGCCTTCTCTATGATCAAGCATTAAAAAAGAGAAAAAAAAAAAAAGAAGGGCAGCCTGAGCCTAGCGCTAGCTAGCTTCATCCTGTTGGCGGGGAAACTAGCTTTTTCCAGGGATGATGCTCCGTGTGTCCTGTCCAAAGGATGGATCATCAAATATACAGGCACGTCAAAATAACCAACGAGTCCAGTTGGCAATGCTGCCTGTCTAGGAGACTGTATTGCAAATATGTGAAAGTAAATGGTTTCTGCTGAACTGAATGAGGCGTGGGGAAAAATGGAGACTTTCATTTTTTCAACCACTGACATATTTTTGGTCTACTCTGATTTTGAAAACATGCCTGAATGTGTCGGATAAAGAGTCACGAGTTTTCCTCTCTAGATGGCTTGCTGGCCTTGGGAGACATGTGACCTGATAAAAAATACCCGTTGGTCAGTGAGGGTGCAGTTTGCTCTTTGTGGCGTTAACAATACCAGAAGGAGCCCTGGGTCCATGTGCATCTTAGCAGTAGGCCCACCATTCCTCCTGCAGGATGATGTCTTTCTTCATAAAGGTATTGTGGCTGGAAAGGCTGCAGACAGAATGGGGGGCAAAACCCAGAAATCAGCGCGCTGACCCTTCAGGAGTTAAACCTGTGGATGAATGAGCTCACCTGAGCAGGTGTGGTCGCGCTGGGTTTTCCAGCCCTCCACCACTCATTCTGCAATGTTTTGGGGACTCACAGGAGCACTGCAGGCCCCATGGGTGCACACACAACCAAACACACACGTCCTCCGGGTCGGGACCGGCTCAGGACCGGCTCAGGTGGTGTTGTGCTGTGTGACGATTCCTCTGGGGGGCAGCCCCGGCGGCAACCGTCCTGTGTAATTTTCGGTGGAAACAGCTGGCCCTCTGGGTTGGCAGAAGGGTTCCGAGAGGTCGGAAATATTCTCTCGTGTATTTTTGCGAATGTCCTTGCCTCCCGGTGCACGGCCGCGTGTGGGCCTCACACCGTTGTTCCAGAACCCTGGGAGGAATCTAGCTCGGCTGTGATGCTGTTTCCAGGGCAGGAGTGCAGATGAGAGACCGGGGGGCAGTGGGGAGAAAGGGGGTGCCCAGCACATCGGGGAGACAGGCTTTCATCTCACGTACGCTGCACAACGGGTGTTTGATGGAGCTGTAGACACAGACCTTTGTGAGTAAAAATACAAACGGGAGGCTTTTGGTGATTTTTACTCCATTCATGTAAACGTCGGTCAGTCAGAATGGGATCCAGGGAGCAATTTTCAGGTCTTTCCTACCTCTCCTTCCTCTCTTGTTCCTAAGCAGACTCATATTCTAGCCCTGCATTTCAGCAGGCGTGGAAAATGTCTCAGCCTCGTAGCAGAGCACCCTGACAAGATGCCCTCTGTCGGAAAACAAAATGTCATGCAGACCTGGCGTCAGTGCCAGCCCCAGCCCCCTCGCTGCTGGCTCTCTCCTGGGAACCCTTAGGTGACAGCGCTGATCTTTGCTGGTTCTGGAGTGAGAGGTCACTGGCAGATGAGGTAGGATGCAGTGCACTGGGCGGGGAAGTGTTGCATGTTAAAAAAAAAAGCGAATCTAAATCCTTAATTCTAAGACCTCCATGAGCTGCCAGAGTGTTTTTTTACTGGCGTGCTGAGGTGCAGGGCCCTGAGCATTTTGTCCGGAGACTCAACACAGTGTGCATTGAAACATGATGTGGGAGAGAGAGAGAGAGAGAGAGTGAGAGAGAGAGAGAGAGAGAGAGAGAGAGAGAGAGAGAGAGAGAGAGAGAGAGAGAGAGAGAGAGAGAGAGAGAGACAGAGAGAGAGAGAGGGAGAGAGAGAGAGAAGGTCATTTTATAAAGCAAGATCTATGCCTTGCTGCAGGAGACTGGAAATTGACGTTGGAAAAAGGAAAATGCTGGCTTTCTCAGTGCATACATTTACAAAATCTACGGCGAGCGAATTTCATAAAATTAGCTGAATTCTACCAGGGAGATTACAAATGTGCCTCGTCAATAATTAATAGGCAGTAGAAAAATCTTCCATCAAGCTCTGGTCATACCGCCAGGAGCAGCCTCTCCAGAGCAGCCGGCAGGCGCTCCCTCTTCTGGGCCTGGAGGGCCTGGCACCCTGGGCAGAGGGACAGGCCCCTCTGGACTGGGTGCAGCTCAGCAGACCGCTGCGGCTGGGGAGGGGGCGGGAGGTGCCCTTACCTGCATGTCAGTGTGTCCCTGGCTCGGACACTAGTGGGCAGCAGACCTCATGAGTCGGTGTGGGCAGCCTGCAGGGAGCGAGGACACCAGGAGGGGCTGCTGTGTGCGGCCAGTGGAGGCCTCCCCGCTCTCTGAAGTTCACGGAGCCAAGATCAGGCCCTCAGGGCTTGGTCACACAATAGACCTGGAGGACAGACCTGGCAGTGTCCTGGCATCTTGGTTTCCAATTTCACCAGGAGGCCACCAGCCTCGGCAATATGGAAATCTAGGGGTGCCGGAGGAAGGGTTGCGGGAGGGCCCGCCCGCCCGGGGCGCTCGTGCACCCCAGATCCAAGCAAGCCTGTAGCCGGTCCCCTTGGAGGGGCAGCTTGGAGCAGCCCCGCGCCTGATTGGCTGACCTTCCAATGTCATTCCAGGCGGTGCAGAGCGTCTCCTCCAGCAACGGGGACACAGGGACAGCGGTGCTGCCTGCAGTCCCCAGTCTCCTCAGCTGCCGCTCCCCTGGGGCGGCTCCCTCCTGCTGAGGCGGTACCTGTTTGTGCCCCATATTAACTCCTGATGTGCCAGAGAGCCGGACATTCTCCTGCTCGCTGTCCCGCCCCTCCCTCCCGCCCTCCTCCATAGGGCTGTTTTCTTCCTGAAGGTTTTGAAAATACTAGAACCTTCAAAGCTGCACCCCTTTTATAGAATTCTCGTGTCGAGACGGGACAGTGGCGAGGGAGGTCGCACAGCCCCTCAGGGACCCAAGTGCTGGTGGGAGTCCCCTGGGCGGCTGAGAGCCGGGCCGGCCTCGGAAGTCAGAGCGTCAGCTGGATACCTCGAGGGCTGGAGGCAGAGGCCGCTCCTCTGGTGAGATCGCTGGCCTGTCCTCTTTCCCAAAGCTGCGGACCTCCTTTGATTCTGTGCGAGCGGCCCACGACTCTGCCTCGTTGGTGGCTGTCTGGCCAGTGACTGGGAAGGGCCACCAGGTGGGGCTCCGTGAGGCCCGGTGTCCGGTGTCCTGAGCACAGGAGAAAGCCGGTGGCAGTAGATGTTCCCTGGCTGAGAGAAGAAGACAGAAACGATGGATGGGTTTCCCCCTGCGCCCCCCGCCCTCTCCCGCCTCCTCCCTCGGCTGTCATCCTGTCCCTCCTCGTCCCCTCTGCCCCTTCTCAGCCCCGCTCTGCTCTGCCCCCCGCGTTTCACGCTTCTGGGACACCTTCTTCTTGTTGCTGGGACTTTGCCTGCTCTGGGGCTGTGGGACAGGTACATGGGGATACCGTCCCCCTGGCGGTGAGCCGCTCTGGAGACTGGGGCGCAAGGTCGCCGAGGTCAAGCCCGTCAGTGCCCCTTGTCAGGCGTGTGCTGTGTGACTCAGAAGTCATCCCATGCTGAATGCTCTGTCCCTTCTGGACACCCGGCAGCAGCCTCGAACCCACCCAGAAGCTTCCGCAGGGGCTCCTGGGGGTTCATTTCTTCAGCCACGAGCCCCTGGCTCAGCCACACAAGGCTTTAAAAAATCCCGCTCTTTCCAAGTCTCCGTTTGGTGTCTGGGTTTCCCAGCACCTTCCTCCTGTTCGGAAGCAGAATCCAATGCCAAGGTGCGTTCCTTCGTCCAGGTGTCGTCCGAGGACGAGGCTGACCTCAGTAAAATGTTGCTTTTTATTTGAACACAAGGATTAAATGAGGTGCCCTCAAGCTTACAGCATGCACCCTCATTTGGGTTTGGAGACCTGTGTTTGTCCTGTGCTGATCGATACTTAACTATTTTTGAAAAACTTGTCGTTCATGTGGGTTTTCAGTCTCTCTGTCTCTCGATTATGTAACTCCAGGTCATCGCGGTTTCACAGGGGACTAGTGGGGTTGACGTCTGATGAGGAAAGAAACAGAGTGGCTTCCCACTACCCAGAGACACAGAATGACGGGGATTAATGAATCTCGCCTGCATCCCTCTTGAAGTTATTTTTATGCAGAAGACTGTGAGTAAGATTTAAGAGTGAGCAAGCAGTCCTATTTATAGAAAGCCCTTTTGATGCGGCAGCTGAGAGGGGAGAGAAAGGATTGAAAGCGCCGGAGACCACCTCCGCAGGGAGAGGGCCGCTGCCGCTGCCTTCCAGATGCAGAATTTTTGGAGGAGAAAAGAAAACGAACTCACCCTTGCTGAAATGTTGAGAAATCACACTGGACTCTGCAGACTGGTTGGGAAGTTCTCCCCAGGTTTCGGTCCACGTCAGACGTGGGACATGGGTGGGGAGTCTGCAGCACATTCTGTGTCTGTGTGTCTGTGTGTCTGCGTCTGTCTTACGTCTCTGTGTCCATGACTATGTGTATATTATTGTCATGTCTATATGTCTGTGACTGTGTCTCTGTTCACGTATCTGTATACGTCTGTATGTCTATGTCTGTCTCTTTGTCTATGACTGTGTCGGTGGCCATGGACATGTCTATGACTATATGTCTCTATTGATAGTTATGTCTTATTCTGTCTCTGTGTCTCACATCTGCACGTCTGTCAATATTCTTGGGAAAGTGAACATGGCTTAGTGTGACCGGGATGGATGGTGGGCGGCGACAATGGGCTTGAGCGCCGCTCTGGAACACGCGTTGGGCAGCACGCGGTGTCTTCCCTGGAGACGTGCAGCCTGGGGCAGCGGGACGGTCCCTGAGAGAAGGCTGCAGGCCGAGGCTCTGCGCGCGTCACACACCTCCCGCGGACTGGTTGTCCGTCCGTGCTGCGCCTGGCCGCGGCGTCCGCTCTCCTGATGGCTGCGGCCGGGCGGGGCAGCCGCTGGACTGGCGTGCGCTGGTCCCCGCTTTGACGCCGCTCCTCGCAGCCCGTCTTTCTTGGGAATGTTTTGATTCCATGCATTACGAGTGCACTTTGTTTTCTGTTCGGAGTAGCATCCTTGGATGTGCGTGGAACGATGCCAGTTCACAGTTTCGGAATCGGGAGCTTGATGCCGGGACGCTTATGAAGAGCCGTCTGGGAAATGGGTGGTTTTGTGGCTCATGTGCCCAGAATGCGGGCTGGGCCCGTGTGACGGGGGTGGAAAGTGACGTGGACTATTAAATGATCTTGATTCATCTAAGCCTGGCTTCTTTGGACCTTCCAGCAAAGACGCTGTGCCTAGTTCAAGACTGCTCTCACATGGAGCTGAAGCAGTCCTCGCTCTTCCCCGCATACACGCCATCAAGTGCTGGTTCCTGCAGTTTTGAGGGCCCGGCTGTCACATTTTTGATTTTGCTTGGGCAAAACGACCTTGGTGCTGACGCTTCCCGTGAAGACCCTAAGACCTCCGGGTCCCCGGGGCTGTCTGCGCCTGCGAGGGGCTGTGTGGTGACGAGCGGGTTAAGTTGCGGTCAGAACCCAGGCGGCCGGGTTATGGACGTAGACGGGCCAGTGAGGCGGTGGCCTGTGTCACACGCCGAGGAGGCACGTCACTCGAGATGCTGCTGGCAGTGGGGACTCTTCCCAGTGGCTGCTTTTCCCAAGTGGAGTAGAGTGTTGCTGCTTCTCATGAGCCTGGTTTTGACCATTCGTGGTCCACACATCAGGGTGAGGAGACATCTTCAAGCACAGGACGAAAGCCAAGGTGACGATAGTGAGAACCACTGCAGCGCTGTGTCCTTCTGCTGCTGATTCTGTTCTTTCCCAATAAAGAGCCCAAGCTCTGCTGCAGAAACTTTGGAGTAAACATTCTTCTCACGAGAGGAGCTGCGGATTCATTTCTGCCCTCCGCGGGAGGCCCACTGTGGCATGATTTGATCTCGGGTGCCCCTTGGAGACCGAAAACCCCAATCCCAGTCTGCTTAATTACAGTGTTTATTTCTTAATATGGGCGGCAGAGCATTTTTAATAACTGATTTGTAGCTGCCAGGGTAGAAATAATAATGATCTGTGATATTGCTGGTGAGGCTTCAGTGATGGGCTAACACCCCAGCCCCGACCTCGTCAGCAGGTTCTACCAGCAGAATGGAGGAGGGGCGCCTGGGGTGGCCTGGAGACCCCACTGGCCACCGTTGTCATTCCCCGCTTGTGGGTGGGCTGGGTGGAGGGGAAATGTGTCTGAATGTGGAATGAGCTGTAAGGGGCAGGATTCCTCTTTCATGAATTAATCACTCAGGCTGGTGAGACCCCAGTTCGCCGCCTCTGTCTGGGACCCTGACATACCTGACACACGGCAGAGCAGGAAGGCTCATTAGCAGGCCTGTGTGGCTTGTGAGAAGTCGTAGGTGTTAGGTCTTGGGTGGCTGCTGTTTCTCTAATGGGCTCCATGGCATGTATATGGATTTATATGGAAGCCTGGGCGGGAAGCTCCGCCTCCAGGTGAGCTGGGTGTTGACTGGGGGTCCTTACTTCATCGCAGTGGGTTGTCAGTGTCCTGGGCATTCACATCAGCAGCCACACCCCCTTGTTCTTCATCATCACGAGACCCCTGGGTGTCCCTCACATCCCTGTAGCTGCACCCAGAGGAGGGGAGGTGAGAACAGCTGCAGATTTCTGTGATGCAGGTGATGAAGGCAATTGGAATCAAGGTTGTGGGAAGACCAGTAAGTTGGAGGACGGGCTGAGGACCCTCACCTGAGTCCCAGGTCAGGGCGACAGGAATGGAGAAGGAGAATGTGACTGCCTCCAGACCATGTTCTGCTGCTGCCTTGACCCGTGCTCTCGGGCCCTCCCAGGTAGGGGTCAAGGCCACTGGTTCTCGATGGCCTGTGCTGGGAGGAGCAGGTCTGGAACTTCCCTGAGCAACTTCCCCCAGGAGCCTCCCGTTGGAGGTTCTGCTGCCGGCACCGTTCAGGGAACGGGCCGTGGTTGGAAGAGCATCTCAGGTCTGATGCTGGCATCTGCCTTTGTCATCTTTCCCCACCCCCAGGAGGCCCGCCTGCCTGCATAGCGGGCTCATCTGGCAGTCTGTCGCGTTAGGTGGTGCCCAGCCCCGACGTGTGCCCGGCCTGGGAATCTGCGTGGTTTCTGACCCCGGTGGGCCCATCACCCACCTCTGGGAACCACACCCAGAACGGGGCCGCCCTGGGAGCCGGAGGGGCGACACTAGCTGGAAGGCTGATGCCATGCTTTGGGGGGGACTCTGCCCCGAGTGGGGTATCATTGGGGAGCACATGTTCAGGGTTAGGTGGTCGACACAGCATCAGGGACTGGAACGTTTGGGCGGGCTCACAATAGCTGGCTGCAGGGCTGGTAGAGAGAAGGCCCTGAGCAGGGGGCGCGATGCCTCCCGGGAAAGGTCTGATTTGAATGCGAGTAGCTTGGGAATCATCTGCGTCCCTGTCTGTATCTCTGCACATTGGCACTTAAACAGAGATGTCTATACATACATCTGCACGCATGTCTGTAGAGATAATAAACGCGCGTGTCTGTGCATATGCGCACATACAGGCATGTCATGTTTTCGTGTCGTTTCAGCTTATTTGACAGGTAGGCTTACTGCCGGCATGTCCTTCGCTTATGAACTGGGGTCCATGGGGTCAGATGTGCCAGTAACGCTTGGAAGACAAATCCTTTGAAACTTAGGTGTGTCCTCTTGGCTCCAAGCTGGTGGTCCCGGTGGGAATCCTCTGGGTTATGCTTTGCAGAGCTGTGGGCGTGAACCCGGGCGGACGGGACAGGAAACGGACCTGTCCGCTGCGTGAGGCTCTGCTCTAACGCCCCAGGGACACTGCAGTCCAGTGTCCAGTGTCAGTGCGCCGCCCCTGGCAGCCCCAGAGTCGAAGGACTTGGGGATTATCGGTTCTCTTTGGGTTTTCTTGGCCTCTGCTCCCTTCTTTTAGGTAAATGACCTCAATCGACCGTGTTTATTATGTGACGTGTGTCGCTATGCTGGTCTCATAGGAAGAAAAACGGCACATTCGGACATAGAGGTGTTTCAGACCTGGTCACCTCTCATCAAATTAACGATGGTTATTCGAGGCAGCATTATCCTTTCAAAACAGTGTCCTTGATTTTTGAACGAAAATAGGTTTGAATGTGTGCTGGAGAGAGGCCTACATTCAGAGCCTTAAAAATATCTTTTTGTGTCCTGAGATCCGGTTTTAGAGAATATTAAAAATAACCCTCCCTCCCAGGCATCCGAAACAAGTTTGATGTTCTCCTCCTCGGGCGCTTTTTTATTGTGATTCACTCTTGAAATGATCGTTCCGAGCGGCTGTTTGATGTGGGGCTTTGGAGGAAAACGGTGTGAGAGACGTTTCAGGCCGCAGAAGTGTGCTTTCTGCTGACTCACAGCTGCGGAGGTCGGGTGGGCGCCGTGCCCGTGGAGCAGTGCCTTCCTGCACCCCTCTTCCTTCCGAGGGGCGGGGGCGTCGTGTGCAGCCC
Source organism: Solenodon paradoxus (assembly GCA_004363575.1). Classification (NCBI taxonomy): domain Eukaryota; kingdom Metazoa; phylum Chordata; class Mammalia; order Eulipotyphla; family Solenodontidae; genus Solenodon; species Solenodon paradoxus. The sequence goes on along the minus strand of RJWH01004007.1, from coordinate 110,742 downwards.
CCCGCTCTGTCCAGGGAGTTGGCAGAAGCGGCTCTCGGCTGAAAATAGCTCACAATTCCTCTCGGATTTGGAGTTTTCGCCATCAACCCGAGGGAGGCACAGACTGGTCTCACATGTCGCGGCTGAGTAGGTCGGCCTTTCTTCACGGCTCCCCCCAGAAGGAGCATAAATATTTCCATCACAAGTCTAATAGCCTGTGGTGGACACACGAGTCATTGTAAATGGTTAGACTCCTCCCTTATTAAAAATAAGACAATAACGAGAGTGCGACTCTGCCTGGAGATCAGGACCTCAGCCCAAACAGTGTGCATCACGCACTGCGGCCAGCGTTTCCCTCGGGTCCCCCACATCTCTCCGTAAGGGCAACATTATCAGGTCTGGCCTGTGGAAGGCCAGGGGCCCCACGTCCTGGAGCCGCTCTTGCAGAAATGGGGGGCTCTCTGCATGCAGCCTCTGCCTTCCTTCCGCGCAGAAATGGGAGGCTCTCTGCATGCAGCCTCTGCCTTCCTTCCGCCTCCTCGCTCCCTCCTGCACACGAGTGAGGGAAGGGCTGCTCGTCCCCCTGCCTGCAGGCCTTGGCTGTTACTTGATTTCTGAGTCGCAGGTGGAGGGAGGCGCACAGCTCTGACCCCTCGGTGACTCGGCACGGGGGCGCCTGGAAGCCAGCGATGGAGTCCTTTCTTTCTGCCTGTGGGAGACGTATGCCCCGACTCCGGGCTGCCCTTGAAGACGGGTGTGTCCTCCAGAGGTCTTTGAATGGGGGGCCTGTTTTCTTAATTTTTCTGACGTGTGCGCACATAGGCTGTGTGGGTCATTTCAAGCTCTAAGCAGATTGGGACCTCGTGGCACTTTTGTTTTAGGCTCATTGGGGGAGGTGGGAGTAAAAGAGTCCTCCCTCCTTTCCTGATACGCTGCGATCTTCAGTGAAGTCAGTGCTTCTCCCCAGGGGCAGTTTTGCCCCCAGAGGACATCGGGCAGCCTCTGGAAGCCATTCTGGTGGTCACGGCTCTGGGGGGCAGGTCCTGCTGGCCTCCAATGGGCAGAGGAACAGGATGCCGGGGACACAGAAGCATCCGCACGGGGGAGTGTCGAGCCTCAAGGTTGAGGAGCCCCCGGTGACGCTCAGAGCCTCACTGTTGCCGCAGAATTTTGTCTTTCCCGGGATGCTGGCTCCGTCCGGGGGAGGGGGCGAGAGGGATGATGGCCCGGGCGGTAACGGTAACGCATTTGATTAAAAAAGAATCATAGCTCATACTGCTGGCCATTGATTAAGCTCTGTTTCCTATTTTCTTTTTCAAAACCCAAAGCTCTGTGTCTGAGTGCCTTCTCTGTCATGACCATCGAGATGGCAGGCTGTTCTGGGTTCCTCCAGCCATCGTCCCCTCCAGTGATTCTGCTCATCTGCATTTGAGCAGATGATTAAATAGTAATTTGCTGAATCCGGTGTGCTAAGCGCTGGGCATGTGTTTTCTCTCGCCTAGTTACGTGGGCCCGAAGCAACCCTTCCTGCAGGCCGAAGCCTGTTCTCCCCGAAGAGGTGGAAGCCTCTCTTCAAAGAGCCTCTGCTGCCTCCAAGCGGGCTGAGCCTCTTGTTCTGGGAGGAGGTGTCTCCTCCTGGCTTCTGTTTCCTTGGGGGCGCTGGGGGGGCCTCTGCGGGCGTCGCTAGCGTGTGTTACCCCACCAGTTTGGTTTTCAGAGCGTGGCTTGGGGGCGGGCGGTAACCGCCGGTGTCTGATGACTCCGTTTCTGCCTGCCTTTCGGGTCTTCTCCCACCTGCGCAGTTAAAACGCTGAGGACGTGTTTTGCTGTAAGAAGACTGCGATTCACAGGAGAGAAGGGGGTGACGAACACTGAGGGCGGTGTCGTCAGGAGCGGATTCCCCTCTGAGATGAGTTCGCAGGCTCACTCCATGCTCCCCGGCTCGTGGTGGTGGGGTTTCTCCAGCTTTGTGTTCGCGGGTGGGGCGCCTGGTCACCAGAGATGCGTCTTTCGGGCACGCAGAGAAGGCCTTTCCGTCGGCGCTGCATGTGCGCTGCTGTGTCGGACTCGCGCGAGTGGGCGCAGGTGAGACATCCTTTGTGGACCCTGCAGGGCCGTGCTGGTGGCAGCCGCCCGCAGGGCTCGCTGCAGGGAGCGCCCGCGTCCGACGCGAGGCCCCGACTCTGCGAAGCGGGCCTGTTGCTCGCCGAGTGTGCCGGCTGTCTCGGTCCAGGTGTCTCGGTTTTCCCTGAGGGAAGAAGTCCTGCTCGTGATTCTTCCCAGAAAGCATGGGCGTGAAAGCAGCCAGTCGTCCACGAAGCGCGCACTCTGAGAAACGCGCTGTCGGGCGATTTCATCAGCGTGACGATTCCGAGCATCGTCACACCACCTGGAAGCGGGGCCACCGCACTCCCAGACTCTGCGGTGGCGCCTGCTGGGACCACTGTGTCTGCTGCCCGTCACTGACGGCAGAGCCTTACGTGAAACGTGGCTGCGCTGAGCGCCCAGGAGTGCGATGCTGGCCCTCCCGTCATGTCTCAGTCGTCACGGGGGCGGCGACAACAGCAGTAAGAGCTGACACGTTGCCAGTGAGCGTGCTTCTCAAGTGGAGTGTTTCCCACAGCGCAAAGCCGGGGGCAGACAAGGTAGGGTACGCCGTGCGCCCCTGAAGGTCGCCTCGAGGTCAGAGGGGACGTGTGGGCTCTGTCTCCTTCCCAGCACGAGCCTCCTCGAGCCCCCAGTCTTGCAGCAACACTGATGCATCACCGCCTTTCAACTTTGCAAACGATCCCCTTCAGCGTGCTTTAAGGCGGAGCAGTCAGGCATTGCTTTGAGGACGTCACTGTGAGTGTCGAATCCCTGTCTGGAGGGAAAATGCATCGACCTTCCTGGCCCACCCTGTTCCCTTACTTGAGAAAAAGTGGGTGAGTGACACGGGTTGATTTCACCCTTTCTGCGCGGGGCTGTTTGGTGGCGGTGTGTTTGCAGTCGCAGCAGCGGTGACATTTACATGACATTCATCTTTCACGACGGGCCTGTCACCCACCCCGGGGTTACATGTGCATCTGTCCTGGACTGACCGACAGTTTTCTCCATGTCACAGTGCTGAGTAAAAGTAGGTTGTGAAAGTGTTGCTTGGAGACTAGTGTTGGAGACGAGATTGGTGTCAGCCGAGGCTCTTGTGGAAAGCAGGCAGAATCAGCTTTATTTTCTTCTTAAAGGAAAGGCACAGGCAGGCATGGAGGCGAGCAGGCCGGCCGGCGGGAAGGGAGAGGAGGGAGAAGTGTTGGTTTATCTGACTTAGTTGTTCGTCTGGGCAGTTCCCCCAGCCTGGGTCTCGCCCCTGGTCCCGGGACGTGTGCGTCTTCCGTCCAGTGGCTTCTCCTCTCGGCCACCAGGTCACGCCGTCGATTTCATTGATACAAATCTGAATCTTTCCGCTGCCGTTGAACTATTTCACTGATGTAGCCATAAATCTGGAAGAATTTGGAGACGGCTGCCTAGCGGTTTCACTAAGCTGAAAAGACAGCTTTTCTGGCAAGAACGATGCACACGTGTGCCGTGCCGGGGCGATAATCTCACCCTCTGGCTTCTAAGGAACCTTCAGACCAGTTACTCATCGGCTGACCATACGTCCCGTTTTAAACAGGACAGTGCGGCTCGTTTTCCTGTCTCCCGACCATCGTCGTGCCCGCGTTCAGTGAACCAGGTTCGCCTGCGATGCGGGCAGAGGGGGCGGTGGAGGGGCCCCGGGCCCATCCCGTCCCGTCTCACGGGAGCACGGTCGGCCTGCGCACACAGGACTTACCTGCTTTCCATTGGGAGCACGGACTCCACGGCCGAATGCGATGGAACAGCCTGGCTCGGTCTGCGCTCCATGGACGCCGGCCTCGCCGGTGGCCGCAGGTGACGGCACCGTGTGCAGTCTGGGCCCCCGCACGCTGTCTGGAGCCCGCGGTTCTAGTGAAGACACGGCCCGGGTCTCAGCTGCATCCACGTGACATCGCCTTCGTCTCTCCGATCGCCATGTGCCCGGCCTTGGGCGGTGGTCTCATGTGGCACCAGCAGCGGCGAGATGGAAAGGGACTTGGAATCCAACCCTGGCTTCGCAGCCGGGGTTGGTGGCTGTGACGCACCCGCAGAGTCCTCTGCTGTGAAGTGCAGAGAGTGGTTTGGTCGTCGCGGGAGTTTACTGAGGGCTCCCTCTGTGCCAGGCGCCGAGCTCCGTCTGTCTGGTGTCCTCTCCTCCGTCTTCAGACAAGCCTCCCACTTTATTCGTCCAGAGAGATCAAGGCCAGCAAAGGTGAGAAGACTTTCTTTCCTGCAGTCCTCTCTCCAGCGAGCGGGGAAGGCGGATTTGAACCCTGATGATTTAAGTCCAGCGCCCCTGCTCTGGCCCTCAGGCTGCATCATCCCTAACGGGCTCCTGGGGTTGGGTGGTCCCTGAGCGCACGTGCTGTGTTATCATCGCCGAGAGCTGGGAACATGCTCTGTGTGAGGGCTGGGACGAGCCGGGAGCCAGCATTGCTTCCCCAGGTTCTCCAGAGGGAAGCCGTGGGGCCGGTGGCAGTTTGGGACTGTCAGGGTTGGTGTGTTGGCTTAAGTCCCCACATCTCTGGAGCCTCAGCTCCTGGCCGGGAGAAGGTGCTCGGTCACCGCATCTCTCCCAGCACCTGCTGCTTCTCTGCCGTCCGGGAGCTTGCTGTGACTGTCACCTGTCCAGTGCAGGGGTCGGGGCGCATCAGTCCCTCCCTCACCCCTGGGAGAAAAGGAGCAACCGAAACACATGCGCCCGGAATGACACACTGAGGGTGTGTGGGGAGGGGCCATTCCAAGCAGGTCACTGGCTCTGGTTTCTGGTGGCAGAAATGAGGCTGCGGCTGAGTGGCAGAAGGAAGGAAAGCGGAGTGTGGGGCGTGTGGAGGGCGCGGGGGCGAGGGCGCTCCCCCAGGCACCCCCAGGTGGCAGGTGCATCAGCCCTCCCGGAGCAGACCTGCACGCACAGACGGCGCCAGGCGTCCGCGCCCCTGGTGGCCCCTGCAGGGCCTGTGTGTCTCCAGCATGCCCGCCCTCCAGCCCAGCCACCACGAGTCCCCTTTCTCGGCGGTGGACTTCGGGGCACAGCTGGCCTGGCCTGGCCGCTGCCTCAGCACAGCAGCCAATCTTGACTGGAGGTCACACGCACTCCCTTCTGCTTCCACCCTAATGAGTCCTGTCTGCAGTCCTGACAGCAGGCCGAGGTGCCCGAGGGCAGCGGAGAGCCTGGGGCCCTGGAAGCCCCGCCTGGAGCTGAGGCAACGCTGGGAAGGGGCCTTCTTTCTCGGCCCTGCCCCGCAAACTCGCGACACCGTCTTCCTCTGACAGCGAAGCCAGGCCGTGTTCCCATCCCAGGTGAGGCATCCTCCCCTCCCACCTGCCGGGACTCGCCCTCACAGGCATGGCCTCTGCCAGCGCCCTCTCTTCTGGGTGACCTCTGGCGTGACACTCTGGTCAGCACCCTCATGGAATCCCTGCTCTGGTCACCGTGGCCTCCCTGCTCTCATTTCTCCTTCTCTCTAGCGAAATCACCGCCAAGCCTTGCAGGGCTGTTCAGACAGCTGGGCGATGCTTTCCTGGGGCCTGGCCCTGGCGGCAGCAGGTGAGGCGAGGGGCCTCGCCCACGGGTTGTTCCATCCCCACGGCGCTCAGCATTCCTCGGAGGCATTGCTCCCCATTCTCCGGAATGCGCTGGCACGCTGCTGGACAGGCGGCGGGTCTGTGGCCTCTGGGTACGGCCGTCCGAGCTCACGTCATCGGCATCTCTCAACCTCTCTTGCCTGCATGCCGATAGGCATCCTCTCCTCCGCCCATGGGACCTGCTCCGGCCGCTCACTGATGGCCACGCTCGACTGCGTCTTCTTGAGGACCCAGCATCTTTGACGCAGCAGATAACTCTGCTCCGTGAAGCACCTTTGCTCGGACCCTGGATGTCATGCTAGGATTCCCGCTGGTGTCATTGCTTTCTCCTCCTGCCTCTGCCAACTTCTCTCTCCTCACCGTCAAATGTTGGAAAAGCCAGGGCTCTGTTCTCAGCCCTCGTCTCTCCCCTCCTCCCCGCCCGTCCCACTTTCTCACCTGCCCAGGTGGTTCCCGCCGAGGGCTTTACCCCCACTCCGCGATGGCTTCCACATTCCTCTCTGTCCTGGCTCCCGTAACGCACCTCCACCTCAAACCCAGTGCCGACTCCACGGCTCCCCTTAGAGAGCTTAGAGGTGCCTCAGAGTGGGGCCTGCTTGAGACAGGAGCCCTGGACTTTTCTCCACGTCTTCCTCATTCACCCGCTGCTCGGGACAGCATCTTGGGGTCACCCTTGATTATGCTCTTTCCTTCATATCTCATATTTCACCATGGTTTGGGGACTCTTGTCAGCACCTGACCCTTTCTTCCGCTTTAAGCTATTCTCTCATCTGGACTGGCCTCTGCAGTCACCCCAACAATCCACTGACGGGCCCCTGCTTCCACTCTCACCCTGAGCAGTGGGATTTCCGCTTTGCAGCCGGAGGGACCTGCTGAAATGGTAAATGGCATCCCGTCACTCTTCCACGCAGAGCCCACAGGGACATCCCTGAAAGAAGCCCACGTTCCTCGTGAGACCCCGAAGCCCCTCCATGGCTTGGCTGGCACTGACCACCCTCGGCAAGCAAACCTTTCGGCCACACTGGCCACCTGCTTGTTTCTCCAACCCTGGAAGCTCAGTCCTGGCCCAGTGACCTCGCCCACTGCTTTTTCTTCTGGGATGCTCTACCCCGGCCTTTCCACACTCTCCTCTTCACTCCCGTCCTCTGCTCAGATACTCACGCCTTAGAGACACCTCCCGTGATGACTTGGTCTGCGATGAAGTGGCCTCCTTAGCGGCTCTGTGTCGCCTGGCTGGGCTGTGTTGCTTTCATCGTAGGCACGAGTACTTGGAACAGTGCGGTTATTTCTTTGTCACCTGTCTCCTCCCACTGGGTCAGCGGCGACTTGCTCTTCTGTGCTCACGTCCACACACCAGGGAGCTGGAAGTGTTACTAAAGACTTCAGGTACCCAGCGCACATTTAACGACCGAAGACTGAATATGCCAGGTGGTTCAGGAGACGTGTAATACTTACAGGGCCCGGTGCCATTGCTCTCTTTCCTCCCATTGATTTGTCACCTTTTTTCGTATGGATCAAGAGTAGCTCCTATATATCAGCAGTTTCTTCTTCATCTTCTGGGAGGGGTGGCCATGCCCGCTGAGTGCCAGGCCAGCAAGCGTTCTGCTCTAGAATTTCAGCTCTGACCCCTCCCCAGCCTGACACCCTGATTCACATGGAAGGTATCACAACGAAAACAATACCTTAATTAAAAATACGGTTGGCTTTGTAATTATTAAAAAATATCACACTTATTTGGGGGAAATACAAAGATCTTTGGTTCAGTAATTTTTCTAGCAAACATGCATTGATCACCTATTATCAATGCACTAATCAGTGAGCACCAAGAGAAGTGGGACTCTGTCGTCTGTCACAGCATCGCCCGATCCTAGACACACAGGTGGTCCCATAAACATCCATCGGATGAGTAAACGAGGGCCGACCACTGTGCCGCGGACGGTGGGGGAAAGAGCAGCGTTCCCTCTTCTGTAGGTCACGCACAGTCCCAGGGAAGACGGGGCACCCGGCCACGAAGAGGTGGGACGGGATTGTGAAGACTTGCTCATACAGAGAAGGTTCTGGAGTGTGGTTGGGAAAGAAACCACTTCTGATTAGCTTATTTAAAAAGGGCTTTAAGGAGAAGGAGTCTCAAAGCGTGACTTCCCGGATGGGGCTGTTTGGATTGAAGCGGGAGGAAGAGAGGAGATGAGCAGGGATGAAAGGTGTGACATGGGGAAACTCCCGATGTGCGGGCCACGCGGGCCAGTCGCTTCTGTGCGTCACCGAGGAAGAGGAAGATCTCCATCCAAAACGTGGGACAGGGAGCAGGATGCAGAGGCTCTCGATTAGAATACTAATGCGAATCTCATTGTCCTGGAAAGCTGACATGCTCAGGTCCCGGTCTCGGAGTCACGCCACGTCTTGGCCGCGGTGCGCAGGAGTGTTCGCAGAGAACGGAAGATTGTGGAGGGCTGACGGTGCCCGTGGGGACACTGCCACCAGTGTGGGCGAGGTCACTGCCTGGGAGGCGCCCCTCGACTGCTGCTGAGGTCAGGGCTAGACGACCCACGAGGGAGCCGCGCACGACGCCAGCGCACTGGTGACTAGAGGCCCAGCAGCCTGACACCCCGCGTCACCGCCCACGCTGCTCGCCTGGACAATCTTTCCTTTTTTTTTTGAGATGCTGCAAAATGCTGCCTGCAAACTGTGTGCCAGATGGGATCTTTGCTTTATTTTTAGTAATTTGATTCTTTCTCTGGTGTGCAAGGCCGTGTGCATTTTAGGGTCTTGAGCTCTCACCTCAGTCTGCATTTCGCCCTGCCCGCCAGCAGTTTGGTGCCCTTCACCGCCCCCTCTTCCTCCCCCGCAGACAGAGAAGAGCGCCTGTGCAGAGAAGAATGCGAGGATTCGTAATCCCGTCACATGGATTCACGTTCCCAAACTTGCTAGAAATGGTGTCTCTGCTTCTCACATTTTCCTTCTGGACCGTGCCTTTTGTGAAAGTTTGGGAAGAAGCTCTAAGGACGAGTCCGTCCCCGTCGTCTGGCGGGGAAGGGTCCAGGCCCTCTGCCTCCCGGCACAGGGCGCCACTGCAGGCAAACTGGTCAGCGATGGAAAGTGCTAAATTAGCCGAAAGAGTGTTTCTGGTTCCTTGAGTCTGCCTTTTGGATTCTGTCCATCGTTCACTGATGAAGTCATTTACGTGAACACTTCCAACGAGTCCTCAAATGGTCCGCGCCGCGCCCCAGCCTGCCTTTCCATCGCCTTCCTGTTGTGGGTGGGTCTAGGTTTCTGGACCGTGGCCGTGGGCTGGCGCAGAGCTAACGCTCCAGGGTGGCCGGGAGGGTGGGAGGGAGATTGCCTGGTGTCCCCGACCACCTCCACAATGGACGGATGACGTCTGTGCTCCAGGTCTGCATTTATTTCAATCTAGAAAAAGTCCTTTCTTCTGTCCTGGGGACTCTACAGCAGTGGTTCATTCCAAAGAGCATCACTTGCCTTTTTCAGTTATGTACCTGGGGTGTTCTCTTACACTGCGACGCCTCTGCAGTGACGCTCTAGAAGGAGGCCTGTCATGCCACCCTGCTTAGCTGTCGTCTGGGGTCGAATCTGAGCAGCACATGCAGAGACAGCGGGAAATCGATTTCCAAGCCTCCGCTGGACTCCGTTCCAAGAGGGAAGGGTTCTGCTCATATTTGGGCGGGGAAGCATCTGAGGTGGTTTTGTCGGGTCTCCTCCCCCTGAGGGTCCACATGACATTCTGCCCGACCTCAGTGACCCGGAGACCTGTGCAGCCATGAACTGGGCACCGTTACATTCCCTTTACCTTCTTCCCTCTCGGAGGAACGATGACAAATTGCCTTGCTGTACATTTGAACCACCCGAAATGACGTTTTTGTCAAAGCCTTTCAGACAAAATGCTTACTCGGAGAGATTCCTAAGTCTGGGGAGACGGGGCCTAACGATGACACATCGTGACACAATGCATTATGCATCGCTTCTTTTCTGCTCTTTGAGCACTTGTTGTGGATGATGAAGCTAATTTAAATGGACACACAGGGCGGTCGCCTGTGCTGGGCTCCTGCGATGTCATATTCGTCTTCCAGGGGGTTCACCGCGCCCCCCTCGGAAGCCTGGCGCGCATGCACATTTTCATCAGATGCTTTAAAAATTCGCTCAGAGATAATTGTCAGTCACGGGAAAATAACCTTTGATCAAAGGCGCCTTGGAAGTGGCGTGTGTGAGAAACAGCGCGTGATCTGATGTGCACCTGCCCTGGCTTCCTGTCGCCTCCCGGCATGTACACGGCATCGCATCCCACAAATGGGAAGAGCGAAAGGAGGAGAAGTGTGGGTGTGGAAGGGGAAGCCGAGGCTGTCAGGTCGTTAAGACAAATGGGGCTTCGAGAATCCTAATTAAACCTGAAATTGCTTAGAAACAGGAAGCATGGATTCCTAATTGTTGGCGCCAGGAAGAGAAATCTAATTGGCTGCATCTCTTTAAACAGGGCAGCCGCTCCCGGCCGCGGGGACCTGAGCGCGCCCTGTGCTCTCGGCGGGTGTCACCTTCGGCCCGTCTCCGGCAGACGGCAGGGCCGCGGGGGCAAGCGGCCGGTGCCTGGACCTCTGCTGTTACTTTTCTTCTCCTGCCTGGGTTCTCCGTCTGTCCGGGGACTTGCGGTGCGTTCGGGTCCTCAGATATTTCTGAGTCTCCGAGACAGAGTGCGCGTGTCTGTTCTCGAGGCTGAAGGCCCGTGCCCTCCAGGAAGCGGGTTCCTTGTCTGACAACCCTCTGTGTTGCTGCAAGTGACACCGTGCGCTCAGCAGGCTGGGACTTTGGTTCTTGGTTGATGGGAGGACGTAGGGACACGGGCTTTCTCCTGCCGTGGCGCCTCGTGATGTCGGGGACAGTCAGCCCGTCCCCACCCCGTGTTTGGCTTTGTCGCTGTTTAATTTGGGAGGCACACACTCAAACGCCTGTGGGACCCGGAGGTCCTGGGATCCTGAATTCACCATCACAGGTTAAGGGCAGAGGCGAGGACCGCTCATGACCGTGGCTACTGGGCTTTGCCCAAGCGTCACACCACACGGTTCCTCCATTGGTCACTCTGCGTTGACGTTCGTTTCTCTGAAACACCTTGAACACACGCTGCCCACGGTGAGCGTAAACCTCCTTTCTGTTAATCCCGAGGGCGACTGGGTGGAGACACAGGCTCGGAGGCTCCGCTGGGCTTCGAGCTCTGTTGGCTTCTCACCTGGGGTCTCACAGGAGCTCAGCCCGTCCCCTCATCTGCGTGAATAACGACCACAGTGACAGATGCACGACAAGCCAGGAGCCCTCTCAGGCGCCGGGCGTGGCCGTCGCGTCTTGGGCGGTCGCCATGCATCTCGGAACATGTCTGTCTTACAGGCCCTGCCCTTCGCAGGTGAGCGCGGAGGCACGGAAGGTGAGGACGTTGCCCAGCTCACATGAGGTGGGTATTGGGTTCGAACGCAGATCTCTTGGCACAGGGCCGGGATCGTTAACGTCACACCCCGCCGCCTGACGTGGCGCCTTGTGTTCACTTTCAGCTTGTCCTTGGCCACCCCAGTTGTCAACGTGGCAGTTGTTTCCCAAAGCTGCAGGGTCGCGAGGCTGGTGAAAACCCCTCGAAAGGGAGCACATCCCAGCTGTCACACGGCTGTCACGACCTTGTCGGGATTTTGTTTGTGAGACAGACAAAATGGCGGCTGTGCGAGGCATCGTGGCCGCTAATTAAATGGCAGACGGCTGATGGCGTTGCTGTGTTTTAATATTCCAGCAGAGGCTGGTGGCCGCTGTGTCCTGGGAGATAGAGGGGCCTGCGTTGCTGCTCTCACTGAATAGCTTCTGTCTTGGGGAGAGGAGGCCTGCCTCTTAGGCATTATCTGCCCACCTGGTTGTTTGCTGGGGGTGAGCTGCTGGCTGAAGCAGATAAGCTTTGTTTGGGAGGAAAAGAGCCTTATCACGTGGCGTTTGTCCTGAGGAAATTACCAAGCCATAGGCCCCTGGGGGTTAGTCTGAGGCAGCTTTAAGACTGATGGTGTGTGTGGGGTGGGGGGAGGCAAGGAGTGGTGACCATGTGGAGACGGAGATTGGTGACAACAGCTCTCTTCTTGTCCTGCAGCCCTGCAGCTGTCAGCTTACCGGCGTCTCAGTCCTTCCTTCTGAAGCACTTCCCGTCCTTTCAGGCGGTGGTCTGTCCGTGGACCGTCTCTGTGTGTGTACTTTGAAGGGGTGAATTTCAGCCTGTTGCCAGGTGGCAGTTGTCTCATGAATTGCTGCTTCTCCTAGTAAGAGCAGGAGGCCAATAGGCCAGCACCGTGGTGTGTCTCTTTGTCACTCAACATGGCAGGACTTTCGGTTAGCTGGGCTGCCTCCCGTTACTGAATGGTCCGTTGCCCTTCGCGGGTGGTCTTCATGTCTTTATTTCCTCCTGTGCGACACCAAGGATGTGTTTCAAGTCAATCGCATTTATAGATCAGCTTCTCGTGTTGTTCTTCCCGCCTGTCCTTGCCCTCTCTGCGGACCCGAAATCTCTCTGTGTCCACAGACTTTTTTTTGTCAGTGTCTTTTTTTCTTGTTTTTAAGGAAATGTGCAGGCAGGAATGACAGCAAACAGGCAGACAAGAGACAAGAGGAAGACGTGTTTATTTAGTCTGTGTGGTCGGTCATCTTAGTGGCTCCCCCGGCCCCTGCTGGCGAACCGGGTCCCTGGGATGTGTGTGGACTGCGCCCTGGGGACAGCCACCCGCTGGACCGCCGGGGTGCATGGTGTCAGGATGGCCGAGCACTGAAGACACGCCGAGCCGCTCCTTCCCACCTGTGCGCCCCCTGATGGGGGATCCAGTGCAGGCGTGAGGTCCCGGGGACAGAGGCCGGCTCCGGCCTTGCAGCTCTTCTCTCAGGAGAGACCCACGTTCCAGCGTGGGTCCCCTCTCTGCCGGCTGGAGAGGTGGCGCGTCCACGCTGTTGGCTCTTGAGATGGCCGTGACAGCTCTCATAAGGCTGAGAGCTTGTTTGCTTGAGTTGAAATGTTGCAGAAAGTTTTCTGAAAGGTGGGGCTGGAGGTGCACACAGCCGGGACCTTGGCGGGTCACCTCGCGTGGCGGGTCGCGTGGCGGACAGGCATGGGCACCGAGAAAGCTGTTCGGCGTCTCCAGAGGCTTTCTGGCCACACAGGCTGGGAGGGCCTCTGCCTTCCACTTCCTCCTGGGTGTTGTGAGCCGCGTGACCGCTGGGAAAGTGCCCTTTTCCCGGAGTCGGCGAACCAGGCTTGCCTCACACCGCTGTCCGTGTGTCCCTGAGATAATGACCGTGTGTCTGGTCTCCTCGCCCTCTGGGCTCTCGTCCAACCCCAGCTTTTAGGGTAAAGAGAAGTGCATTCAAATCAGGTATGGGCGCTGGTGGTCTTACATGGATTTGTGTGTTTTTGTGTGTGGTTCCTCTTCTTGGCCCTTGTTTCATCAGAGATTGAGTCCCTACTGTGCATAAAAACGGGCAGCAGTTTCTGTGCCACCTTATCACGCGTGCGTCTGGGCTGCGGCTGCAGTTCCGCTTTCACGCAGGACTCTTGGCTGTCGCTTCCTGCTCCGCCCCTGCCCTCGGAAAGTCAGGGTGTTCGAGCTGTCGCCAAAGATCGCTTCCTCCTGAGTCTGCGCTCTACGTCCTGAAGGTGATGCCCTCAGACTCCTGCCCCGCTGCCAGATGTCCACTGCGAAGGACAGTCGCAGCCCCGGCCAAGGACATGCCTGCAGCCCCGTGTGGCTGGGGGCTCTGCTCTTGCTCTACAGACACGCCGTTCCCTGGGCTGCAGGGCCGCTGGCCGAGGGTCCCCGCACAGCACGTCCACCTGCCGGCCACCTCACTTCAGCAGGCAGTGACGCTGAGCCGGACAGTCGTTCCTGCCCCAGTGGCAGGCAGAAAACGAACTGCTGGGGCCCACATCCAAACCCAGACGTCTCTGACGCCCAAGCCCACTCCCCTCCTGATTCGAAAAACAGCCCTTGGGGTGCGGAACCGGCCTCCGGAGCGAGGAGCCGCTCCAGCGAGCCCTGCTTCTACTTAAATGTCATTAGCTGTGTTCACAAGACATTGCATCCTGGCATTATCAGGGTTTGGCGCCCGGGTGGAGGGGCCTAGTCACAGTGCACGCGCCCCGGGGACCCGGGTTCGCAGTCTGGGTCCCGGGCGGGGGCGGCAAGGCAGACAAGTAGACAAAACCATCAGAGCTTCTCCCTCCTCTCTCCCACCCGCTCTCCTTCATTCCCACCTGCACTCGTCCCTAAAAAAGATGTGTAGGTTTAAGGGATTCATCCTTGTGAGTCCACATCTGTTTATGAAACATTCAGTTCACCCTCATTTCAGTTCTGCCTTCACCAGACAATTGCTCCCCCTCTGCCAGCTTCTCTGCCACCCCCTTCTCTTTCTGCAGCCACCGCCTGCTTTTATTGATTAAAAGTCTCTCTCTCTGCCTATCTACCTACCTCCCTTTCTCTCTGTCAACTATAGAGATAACAGAATGGAAATCTCATGATCCACTTATTCTCTGCTGCTTGTTTGCCCTAGAAACACACCACCACTAATTCACAGAGGTCTCTGCACCCCTGTGTTTGTTGCAGCTTTGTTTATAATATCCAAGACTCGTAAACAACCTGAGTGCCCGTCACAGGCGAGCAGACACAGAAGATGTGGCCTGTCAACGACTCAGTTCTCGCAAAAGATCCTGCCATTTGCAGCAACATGGGTGGACTGGAGAGAATTGTACTGAATGAGACAAGCAGGGAGGAAAGCGGACATCCGATAGCATCACTCATGGGGTGTAAGAAGAGACCACACACGAGTGAATGGAATCCTCCCCTTGATGAAGGTTGGTGGCCCTTCTCAGGGACCCTCCAGAGAAAGAACAGCTCTCGTTCCTCGGAGGACATTTCCCCTGCATGTCACTGCACCCGCCCCTTGAACAGGCCTGGGGGTGCAGAGCCCTCACTCTCGAGGCCTCTGCAGGGTGCAGGGACGAGTGTCACAGGACAGAGGCTGTGTTCCGAAGGCCGATCCCCATGGAGATGCGCGGCGAGGCGGTCAGGCACTCAGCTGTGTGGGGCACACACGCCACATCGGTGATAACTGGCCATTTTGTGTGTTTCGTGGCAGAATGGGCATGTGGCTTGTGGGCCAGCGACCAGCTTCTTTCACTTGGCGTCGTGTTTTTGAAGCTCACTCATGCTGTCGTGCCTGCCGTTCTTCATTCTTTTTAATTGTCAAATCAGGTCTGGCCATATGGGTGTATCCCATTGTGTTTATCCATTCTCCAGTTGACGGACACTTGGATTGCTTCCACTTTTTGCCTTCGGCAAATAATACTGTTAGGAAATTCATGTACCATTTTTGTGTGGACATGTGTTTTCACTTCGTGGCGCCTGTACCTAGGAGTGGGGTTGCTGGTTTGCATGTAAAACTTGTGTGGACTGGACGGCCAAATATTTTCCCAAACGGGTGCACCATTTCACATTCGCACTAGCAACGTTGGCGGGTTCCACGCCCCACGTTCTCGTGACACTGGTATTGTTTATCATTCTCGTCATTTGACATGGTGTGAAGTGGTACCTCCTCATGGTTTTTATTTTGCATTTCCCTAAAGACATACGGTTGAGCATCTCTTTACATGCTTGCTTGCTGCTTGTGTGTGTGTGTGTGTATGTGTGTGTGTGTGTATATATATATATATATATATATGTATGTATGTATGTATTTTTTTTTTTTTTTAGCTTAAATATCCATTCAGATATTTGCTTTCTTTCCCACTTCTTTTTTGAAAGAAAGCTGAGTAATCTGGAAGCCTCCAGGTACGGGTGGTCAGTTTTAGAAATCAGCAGCCATTCAGCTGGCCCTTCATTCTGACTTGTCCGGAGGCTGGTTGTTGAAATTCACGCGTATTTACCTGGACGACTGCAGAATTCTGGGAGACGTGGTCAGTCTGCACGGCTGCCGAGCAAGGAACATGGCAGACAGAACTCGGGCACTGGGTCATCTAACAGACAGCCTGACCCCAGCAGATGCCCTTCGGGCCCAGCCAGGGGTGTAGGCCCTTCTGGCCAGAGTGGTCTGGAGTGCCAGTGCCAGAGATTTCGTAACTGTCTTTTGAAGACCCTGATTAATGAAGGCTCTGACTTCTCAGCAACAACAGAGAAGCAAACTCCGAACATGGGCAGGAGAATGAAGACACACAGAGGCTCCCAGACCCCTGAAAAAGTGCTCACGTCACTCCCCATCAGAAGTGCATGAAACCACAATGAGACACCACCTCACACCAGTCAGAATGGCCTGCACCCCCAAACCGGACACATCAGTGTTGCAGAGGGTGTGGAGCAAAGGAACCCTCTTCACCGGGTGTGGGAGTGTAAATTAGAGCAGCCTCTCTAGAAAACAGCGCGGAGGGTCCTCACACAAATAAAGATGGAACCACTGCTCCATCCAGCAATCCCACCTCCAGGCATATGCTCAGAGATACAAAAATACCAAGCAGAAAAAATACCTGCACCCCGGTGTTCACAGCAGCATGGGTCACCGTTAGCAAGACCTAGACACAACCTAAATGCCTGTTGACAAATGACGGAATATAGAAGCTGTGGCCTAGACACACCACGGAACTGTGTGTAGCCGTGGAAAAAGATGAATTGCGCCTTTTCGCGACGGTCTGGATGGAACTGGAAGGGGTCCTGCTAAGTGAAATAAGTCAGGAAGAAAAAGAGAGAGAGAGGAGGCTTCACCCCTATGTGCAATATAAGGAAATAAAGAAACAAACCTCAAAAAGGTCGCAGTCACAAGACGGGCTACCAGGAGGAGCAGGGGCAGGGGAGGCGGGGAGGAGGTGCTGAAAGGCGCTGAGGGCCAAGGCGCCGGTGTGGTGTGAAGTTCACACACACTGAGACGGAGTCAGTATCCTAAAAATCATCTAGCGATGTAGACAAGCAAGCAAGCAATTTAAAAGCGTGTAACCAATCAAGTGCAATAAGTTATATCGAGAAGCATGGAAGAGCCATGAGGATTCTGGGTGTGGGGACATAACCCTGGATTTCCTAGCAGACTTGATGTATAACGGAGATTGTAAGAAGACCAGAGCGTTAGCAGGAGACTTGAGGATACCTCGAGAGGCTGGAAGGTGTGGGGATGGGTCAGAAGGGACTTGGACAGGCTGGTACCCGCGTCTGCCCCGCGTCTGGGAAACTGACCAGGACCGCAGCTGCAGGGACTTGATGTGTGTGACTGAAGTCACCGAGTTTGTGTTCGTGCATTACAGGGGCAGCAGCATCATGCTGTAGGCTGATTTATTCGTTTGGGGGGTTCCTGTGTTTCACTCACCCGTCGCCCTGGTGAATGTCCGATTGTCCTGAATAAGGGACTGAGGCAAGTCACACGTTGAGTTGGCGTGTTAGCCCCTCTCCCCTGTTGGCTGAGAAAATGCACTTGGTGAGGAAGCACCTGCTAATCCGAAGTCCCAGAGGGCGGCCCCCTCAGCCAGATGACCGCATGCTGCCAGCAAGTTGACCAGAGAGTCGCTGTGTTCCAGCCACAGGCTCTGAGTTAAGGGATTTTTCTTTTGGTCCAAGCTTTTCTCCTTACCTCTGTGACTCAGCACTGAGCCCTAAGCATCTGGCTGCAGACCGATGACCTTTGTAAAGAATATCCCAGTTTACTCTTGGAGGTAAGATGCTCCAGTTATCTGCAGGTTATCTGACCAGGACCAATTTCCCCCTTTCACGTATGATAAAGTCTTTGGTGTCCATTGGTCCGGTTTCAAAGCCTTTTACATTATTCATAAAATTTTTCTACCAAAAATATGTGCCGACTTTGTAAACTATGTAAATAACTTGACACGCATAATCCCCAGAGCAGAAGAAAGCATTTCTAGTTCTTCAATGTAGAGACACGCACCGTTCACGCTGTAGGAGAGCTGGTGTCAGGGATTCATAATAGTGCTTGTCTGATAGTTTTCCTGCGTCAGCTGTGTTTTCCCCACCTCAGCAGTCTAGTTTTATAATGGAAGTGCTCTATTTTATTATGCGGATCTTGGCCAATCCTATTTTGGGCATTTAGATGGCCCCTGGAATTTTATTATTGGCTGTTCATATGTTTCACACATTTCTTTTTTTACTATATTATTTGAAATATGACTTCGCAACTTCTGTGTTGCTGTTCTAGGGTTGCTAATTTGTAACTGATACGTACCATTATAGAGGTCATGATTTACATTTTAATTTTATTTGTGGTGCGCTTTTATGATACATACATAGTGTTGCTAAATTCTAATTTTTAAATGTAATACTTAATTGGGTATGAATAATAATATTCAGTTCTAAGCTTAGTAATCTAAAGGACTGGATTTTCCCTTTGGGGCGCGCCCGTGGCGAGTTCCGTCTCTGTTATTTGCAGATTGGTTTTCTCCCATACATCTTAACTCACTTCTCCTTTTGGGTGAAAGGCCTCTTTCCTTCCTGGTGGAGAGTAGTGCTGCTAACCTAGGCGAAGCATTTAGGGTGCCCTTTTTTAAAATAGTCTTTTCCTTTAGCTGAGTTTTGACCCTGAATTTCCTGTGTGGTTAACTTGACCGGGTGTTCTCATCTTCTAGCAGTTCCAAGCTGCATGTGCAATATTTAGGGAAGGAGAAGGAGGGCAGGCAAATTGAGTAGAGGGCATCAGTTGTATGGAAGAGCTGGGAAGAGTGGACTGTGGTGTGGATTTCATGTACTCTCTACAGGTGTGGATTTACCGCACCCACCTTAACCTGCACCATGTTATGATGTGATGTGCCTTCGATAAAAGTGATGAATGTGGGGATCTCTATTACGTGAGTTGGTGAATATGTTAATATATATGTGTGTGTGTTTACACACACACACACATATGAGAGTTCAGTACTTAACACAGTCATTTGTAACTAATGAAGGGCCTTTTTATCCCCAGCTGATAATGAGAAAATCCCTGGGATATAGCGTCTCATTTCCACATCAAAGGGATGTCCCTGCTCTTAACAACATAAACTAATACATCAGAAAAAAAAAATCAGATCTGTCCAACTGCATTAAATTTGAAGAAAAAGAAATGATTTCCTTGTAACAAGACACGGGGAGAAAAACATTGACTATGCTCTGGGCTTCTGGAATTTCTCATTCAACTCTTTCTCTGCTTACGTTCCAAACAATTGCAGAAAAGCAGTCCTAAACAAGTATTTACAGAGGCTGGTCATGAATCCACATAACAAGCACACGCTTCCCCCTGGCTGTT
Organism: Solenodon paradoxus; assembly: GCA_004363575.1. Lineage (NCBI taxonomy): Eukaryota > Metazoa > Chordata > Mammalia > Eulipotyphla > Solenodontidae > Solenodon > Solenodon paradoxus. The sequence goes on along the minus strand of RJWH01004007.1, from coordinate 91,806 downwards.
TGAATTTAAACTATACATTTAGTAGCAATTTTGGTGACTTCATTTTGAAACGGTTCTTCACAGACATTTTAGAAATGTCTTATGTCATGAATTTATTCATCAAGCAGCCCGTCCACAGCCTTCGCTTTCACGGGGGAGAACGTGGCTCAGATGCCAGGCTTCACCTGTGTCTGCACCATCTTGAAAGCCCATCACTCACTTCCACAGCTCACTGCCGTGGGTTTTTAGGACTCTGTGGAGAAGACACCGTGACATGGAGTTCTCAGCTGTGTGGGACCAAGTCAGGACCGTATCCCTCTTCTAATTATGATGAGAAGTTGTGCTTGGGAAGCTGTGGGGTTGATCGTTATGGTTAATGATCAATGTCACTCATCAAAAGGGTGATAAACTAATAATGGGCTCTTGGAGCAGGAAAGTAAAGATACGCATAAGGTGTCATTTTTTTCCCACAAGTTAACATCCCCTAATGAGGACTAATAGACCTTAGTGTGTGTTTGTTCACTGAAGGAACTGCTGGGCCGCGAACACGAGGTCAGAGAGCTGGGCCTGAAATGCCAGCTGCTCCATCGAAGGGCGCTGTTTGGTGACTGCAGTGAGTGGCAGAACGTTTCAGAAGAATCCTGTGGTGGCTGCCACCCAGGGGCTCTCCCTTCTGCTCTCTAGTGTGGGGAAAATAAGCAGATGGTCGTCCTTCTCCATTTCCAGTTCATGGCCCTCTGATCTTGTTCTGAATGAAGTTGGCGTTTACGGAGATACATTAAATCTGAGCTGCTGATACCTCCGTGTGAACATGCGTCACCTGGAGATTTTATTAACGCGAGGATTCTGGGGTGGGAGGCTGAGAGTCTGCATCTCAGATGAGAAGTAGGATGCTCATGCCGTGACAGGTCCGTGGGCCACGCTGGGTGGCCCGCCGAGTCCCCTGGCAGGGCAGAGAGGTGGAGCCCAGCCTCCGTAGACCTGGGGCCTCTTCTGACACGGGCGATGTGCTTCGTCGGTCAGAAGAGTGCAGTGGAGGATGTCGGCTCTGAACCTGGGTCTCTGTCCAGCACATAATGGGAGCAAGAACATAAATCTTTGTTATCATTGACCGTAGAGACCCTGGGTGTGTGGTGACTGCCCACCACTCGGCGGTGGCAGAACCAGGCTGCGTGCTGGACGAGCCAGGTTCCCATCTGCTGGGAACCTGCGATGGCTCTTCACACTGGGGCTGTGACTGGCATCTGTCTTGTCTGCATGCTGCTGGCCAGAGCAGTTGCATGCCCCAGCCTGGTGCTAGTGGACCAGCGAGAGAGGCTGCTGCTCCAGGAGGCAGATGGGCAGGTGGCGCCTCTGTCGACAGGGAGTGAAGACGTGGGACGAGGAAACTCCACAGCCAGCGGGCAGCTTGTGTGCTTGTCTTTCCACAGGGTGGTCTTGGGGTGGAATGAGCTGAAATGGGGGTAGTGTAGCACCTGAGACATTGGATAAACTTTTGTCACCATACTTGATAATGTTGTGTTTGCAAGTGCTTTGATTTTTGTCTTTAATTCAACAATATCTGGCCTTGTGCCTCACTGCCACATTGTCATGTCTTTGAGACTGAAGAACATCCCTTTCTCTGACTCCCAGCACATTGTCTGATTTTGTTGGCTGCAGTTTCAGACCCTTAGATTTCTTATCTTTTCTCCATATTTTATTTTATGACCCACTCTTCTGTTTTTTTTAAAGGCAGGTTCAGGCAGGCAGGCCGGAAGAGAGGAGGGAGAGACACTTCATTTTATTTCGTTGTTCATCTTGATTGTTCCCCCGCCCCGGGTCTTGAACCCTGGTCCTTGGGAAGTAGGTGGACTTCTCTGCTAGGCCACCAGGGCGCGGCATGACCCCCTGCTTGGTCATTCATTCTGCAGATATTTACTGAGAAGAAGCCAGCACATGACACATGCTATGTGAGGACAAACATACGTGGAATTAGAGGGGTGCACGTGTGTTTAAAGAGGAAGGAAGCAGGCAGGAGTGAGGGTAAGTAGGTAGGAAGGCAGGAAGGGAGAGAGAGGAGGAAGAGGCATTCATTCATTCATTCAGTGTGTGCTCCCCTCCCCGCTGGCCCCAGGGTGCATCAGAACAAGAGCTTCTGAGCATCCGTTTCGGGGAAGCCCTTGTCCGTTACTGTAGAATTTGCGGGTGGTGCTGGACCAGGCTGTGAAGGTGGGGTTCAGCCCGAGTAGATGGGCATCTGGTAAGCATGGGCACTGCGGTGCCCCAGGAGGACGGTAGGTCTGCGAGCAGGCACACACCTGCCCGGGGCTGAGGACCAGAGCCGCTGGTGTGGAGGCTGTCGGCGTGCCCGGGATGGGGCCCTGGGGGAGGCAGAGGTTGTAGGGTAACAGCTAACACACTGTGGGGTGAACAGTGGGGGATCAAGGCACATGCGGGAAAAGGACATTAGCCAATGACCTTGGACCGCTGAGGAAGGCCACGATGCCATCGTCGGAGCGGGGCTGTGATCAGGCGATGCTGTAGGTGAAGGAGGGAGTGAGATGCTCCATTTGGAACATCGGTTTCGTAGCAGAAGGGAGACCGACTTAGGGATGTTGAAAGATGGCTTTCAGAGAATCCACACGCCAGCCGAGCGGCCCCTCGTTGGGCATTCGCTGCATAACAGGCATGAAAATCCGTTCCTCTCGGTGTAGACAAGGAAGAATGGAGGCCCGGGCCCAGGTGTTTCCTCCGTGCTGGAGGGCGTGGCCCTCAATGCTCCGGGTCCTCTGGCCAGGTGGGCATTTTTCATTTTCTTCATGGTCCGTGTCACTCGGGACAGGTGCGCTGCCCGCACCGCTGTTTGGGGCGAGTCCGCCGCACAGAGTCACGGTATGCGGTTTAATGGCGCTTTATCCGATGGTGCCTGGCCCCCCAGAGGCCAAGGCAACGCGAGGAGGGTGGGAAAAGCAGCCACTTCTATGAACGCCTAACGATGGAGAGGATTTGAAAATCAAAAGCATTGCGTTAACCTCCTGTGCAGTGAGGAACAAAATGGAATCAATTATAAATAAGATGAATAAATAATTTAGAGATATCACTTATCGTCTCTTTATAGCTCAACACTTGAAAAATTATTTCAATTAGAAAGTTAAACTCAGCTTGAGCGACGAGGAGGCGGGTGCAGCATAAGATAAATGAAAATCCCTTTGTGATATAAAAATTTGATTTTGCCGGATGAGGTCTATTAAAATGAAATTAATGATCTCCAGAAAACAAGAGGTAGTGCCAAGAAAGGTTGGCTTTTTCCCACAGACTATTGCTTATTGTGAAAGGGAGAAAAAAATCAATCATCCTATCGCAGAGGTGATTTTTAAAAAATCAAAATCACAAAGTGCTGTCCACCTGCCTGCCCAACGACAGAACAAGCAAACGTGTCTTTCTCCAGAGTTGCTTTGAAAACAACGGCTGCACTATTGATATTTTGTGTGGGGATCTTTTCTTCAGTGTCCAGAGACAGGATGTTCCTTCTCTCTGCCGGTTGAGCACATCGAGCTCGTCCCCCATGAGTGTCCCGGAAAGGGAGGGATTTGGCTGAAGCCGCAGTTGACTCTTCTCCAAGACAAGAATATTCTAGAAAGTGTGTGATTCCTTCGCTTCCGTGTTCCGGTGACGCCAAGCCTCCCCCGGCCCAGACCCCTCACAGATGGGCTACTTGACAAGAGCGGTGTCCTTTGTCCCTTCAGCCTGGACGCCCCTCTGCACAGGACTCCAGCAGCATCTGTCTATGGAGCAGGATCGGCAGGTGGCGTGAGATCACCGTGCAGCTCCCTGAAGACGGAAGAGCCCGAGCACGTCCGTCAGGCACACTGGCAAGCTGTCGGCTTTGTCCGCTGCCAGCACGTGGCTGCAACTGGGTGTAGTTCGGGCTGTAAGAAGCGAGTCCTTTTGGTCTCTCGACGGACAGACAAGAAGGGCTGGAAGGAAACGTTTGTAAGAAAGTGCTCCGTCACGCCAGTTTTTGTCTTTCGTACCTAAATAAATGTGCAGGTGAGGGAATGAGCTCCCCCCAAGAATCAGCTTCCTCTCATCCTCCACCTCCTAGCGCGGCCATGAGACGTCACCCGTCAACAGCAAGTGGACACCAGTCGCTCACCAGTGTCGGCAGAGGTCGCTTCAGTTCACCATGACGGTTGCCACCCGTTCTGCCCCGGGTCTGGAAACCAGGCCCTCGGCCCAGGATGCCCTTTGTGGGGCCGGCAGGGGCCTCTGTCCGCAGTCTCACCTCACCTGCTCCCACCCCTCCCGTCGAAGGTCGGAAGGATCCCCGAATGCAGGAGCCGAAGCCCGTCCCCCAGGTGATCACACTGGCTGTGCTCTTAGGGAGGCCACTGGGGTGGCCTGGTCTGGTAGGCCCCCACCTGACCCCGGTGCCCAGCCTGCGGACTGAGAGGTCGTGCCTGGCCGTCCAGCTGCCCGTCGTGGTTCGCGCTGGCGTCTCAGCTAAGCCACCTCCCTGCTCCTGAGCCAGGCGGGCCACGGGGGCTTGGCTGCGTCATCTTCACGTTTCCCTCTTGGATTTAGAGGCTCTGAACAATCTGCTCGATCCCCAGCCAGTGGGCCGCACGCGAGGGTCGACAAGGCCTCGGGCTGCGTGCAAGACCCCTGACCCGGACAGGCGACGCCATTCGTGTTGCACTTTGGTGGAGGCCACACTGCTTTCCTGCTGTCCGCTTCCGTCCCCTCGACGGAGCGGCCGGTGGCGGGGAGAGCACTGGCGTTCTCTGGGGAGCCGCAGGCCACGGGAAGCCAGTCAGAGCGCCCGAGAACTCGGGTTCGGGGTCCAAACTTGCTGGCAGAGGAGGGACCCAGCAAGTGATGGAGGGAGACAGAGAGGCTGGAGCCGAGCTGGGCAGTGTCCGGAACCTGGAATGTGACCGGGGAGTGGCGGGGGGGCGTGTGTGTGCATGTGTGTGCCTGCCTGCGAGTGTGTGTTGGGGGTTGTGATGGAGATGAGGAATCTAATTTTTTCACTTTGTATAATGAGTCCGCTTGTCCTCGGGTGAGCTCCCGGAGACTTCTGTGGGCTTTTGTTTAACTGGAATTATTTCTGCCTGCCAGCCTGCTGTTTTTAAATATGTGGGGGGGCATTTCTCTTCTCAGCCTGAGAGCATCGTGGCGGCAGGCTGCCCCCGCGAGTGCGTCTGTGTGTATATGCAGGAACGGACACACACATTCGGCACGCGCGCAGTCGTACGTGCCTGCGGGCAGCGCTGCGGAGGGAAGAGGCCTCTGGTTCCTGCCTGCTGGTAGGCAGCCTGCTCTCCGCACCAACACCAACCGGCGGGGACCTCCGTGCGGCATTTTAGCCTCCTATTTAAATCCCTGTTTAAACCATCAATAGCGGTGGCCCCGCCCGCACTGCTGATGGGTTTTTGTTCTCCTCTCTTTTCGGGAGCACTTGTTATTTTTTTAAAGGGAAGGTGCAGCCAGGAATGAAGGAGGGGAGCTACGCGCACAGCAAGGAAGGGAGAGGAGGAAGAAGCATTTTACTTGATTTATTGTATTTAGTTGTTCACCCTGGTTGTTTTCCCCTGGACCCGGGACTTGAACTCAGGGGTATGTGGCCTGTGCTCCTTCACAGGTGACTGACCCAACCGCTACTCCACCAGGACACGCCAGAATACTTGCTTTTGAAGGCCAAGGTGTCCCCCTCTGAGTGATGTGCAGAGGTGGTTTCTATCAACAGTACAGTGCAGCTCGAGTCCCATAGGGGACGGGGCCGCAGTCTCAGGGGTCCTTCCAGTGTCGTCAATGTCACTGAGAGCACGTAGGCCGTGAGTGCTGGGCGGCACCCAGCCTCTCAGACAGGGCTCAGACCCCAGGCATGTTGTCCCCTTGCTCTGCGGCCAGAATGCAAGACCCAGGCGTCCACGGAGTGGCTCCCTGAGGCCGGGGGGCGACTCTGCCCCAGGCCCCCTGGTTGGCGAGCTTGGAGGACGGATCTCTTCCTGCATCCTGCGTGGCCTTCTCCTGCAACATGTCCGTGTGTCCAAATGTCTGCTGGTGATGAGGCCGCCTGTCCTGCTGGAGACCCCCACTCCCAGTCTAGTCTGACCTCCTCTAAGTTCACTCCTCACTCCGTAACCGCCTTGTTTCCAGACCGCGTCGTTCTGGGCCCTGGGCTTAGGCCCCGCAGCTTCTGGTTCTGCAGGGAGGTGGTTCGGTCCACAGCACACGCTGACCTGTGTCCCCAGCAACGATGCACGAGGCTCCGCTGTGCGTTCAACACGCTGGCCTTCAGCACACGTGCACCCTCAGCTCCCTGGTGGGTTCTGTCTCCAGGGGTGCGTTTTCGGTGCCCTCCGTCGAGCCGCGTGACAGCCAGAGAACAGCAGCCGCGTCCACCCTGTTCCTGAGCCGGGAGACGCCTGCCCCAGGGTCCCCTGAGATCAGGACCCTGAGGAGAAATGTTCACGGACTGCCAGCTCTTAGGGACAGGACAAGAAACCAACTCACTGGATTCTGACTCCGGGAATAACATGCATGTTTTGCTTGTTATTTTATTTACTTTACAAATAACTGACTGTGCTGTGGTTACGTCAGAGGGTTCTGTCAGCAGGGTCACGCTCTCCGCTTCCCTCTGTGCTTGCGAGGGCCTCTTGGGAGGTAGACGGGAGCCCCGCCCTCCGGTCATGCACCAGCTTCTCCTGAGACCCCTGCTCCCCCCGCAGGCAGTGCGGGGCCTCCTTCCAGAAAGATGCTTCCCGGCCCAAGGGATCCGGTGCGCGTTGAAACAGATGCGCGGAGCCGTTCTTTCTCTCATGGTCCCTGGAAGATTGTGTGACTGCTTATTTCAGTTATTTTTATGGTCAATCCCCCAAGCATTCCAGACATGTTTGATGTTTAATTGCTCTGGAGACAACCACTCACGTGTGCGCGCACACACACACTCACACACAGACACAGACACACACAGACACACGCACTCACACACACTCACACACACAGACACAGAGACACATTCACACACACTCACACAGAGACACACGCTCACACACAGACACACACCGACACACACTCACACAGACACACACACACACACAGACACAGAGACACTCACACAGACACACACTCACACTAATACACTCACATGCACACAGACACACTCACACACGCAACACTCACACACACAGACACTCACAAGACACACACCGGCACATTCACACACCACACACACAGAGACACACTCACACCTTCACACAGAACACTCACACAGACACACACTCACACTGACACACGCACACACACTCACACACGTTCATTTCTCCAAGAGCCTACCAGCTCCCGTCGCCTACTCACGAGTCTGTGGAGCAGGATGAAGGGAGCGTGAGCGGCAGAAACCTCCTCCTTGCACTCATTTACACGGATTTATCCCATGGAGGGCTCCTCAAATGTCACGCACATGGGAAGAGAATGAAGTGTGAGAGCGAGTCCTTTGCAGAGAGCAAAACAAGCGGGCGGGCCTGGATGGGTTGCCTTGTGGGGACGACTGTGGCCCTAAGTGGGGCCCCTGGGAATAATTGTTACAATAAGCTTCATCACAGTAAACAGCGTCTCCCAAGGGCTTTTTCACCAAAAGACTCCCGGATCCTCAGGGAGTCTGGAGAGGGGCTTGTGAGCCCCCGCGTGTGGGACGCGTATGAACCCCTGTGTCTGTGCTGAGCCTTAAAAGCTCAGCCAGCAGGAGGGACACGGCGGCCTCCAGGTCAGGCGGCCGAGGCCCCACCGCCCACCCTGCAGGTCGGGCGTGGTGCAGGCTCCCCGCGGAGGCTGCAAATGCTCCTCTGACTTTAAGAAGTCGTGTATCATGTGTGACATTTTAATTACCTAGGCAGCTTATCAGGACACAGTGAAGCAGCTGCTGTGATTGTGGAATTTGTCCAAATCATTTCCAAGGCTGCACCTTCAATGCTGCCCTGTTGCCGAGAGCACCTGGCGTTTAGAGCAGGGGATCAGCCGTCGGGCCTGGCCAGCTACCATCATCACTGCCTGCCCCGTGACAGTTTTATTTTGGGAGCTAGAGGATCAAGATTTGAGTTTTTCTCTGAGAGCGGGATGGAGTCTTTATCTCAGCTGCCTTCTTCGGCTGTCAGTGATGGTCCCACATTTTTTGGACTGTTTCAAAGATTATCAAACTTGGCGACTCTATCAGCGCCCTTGCAGCAGATGAGTGTGCACTGTTTGCGAATGACTCCAAAGGACAAGTGAGGGATTGATGGGCAAATTCTTTTCTGCACATCCTTAGTCATTTGACTGTTGCTTTAATGTTAACGAGGGCTGTCGGTGTGCCAGGCAATGGCACAGCATTTTCATATTTTTCCGGAACCTGGATGCAGGTTCCGCTGCCTCGGCAGAAAGCAGCTCTTTCACTGGGTAGCCCGACTGGGAGGCCCTGGCGTCTTACCAGCTCGTCCTCCGAAAGAGTGTCTCCGAGATGCATTGTGAGGGTCATCTTTTTGATTGACTATTACATGTCTTCGTCTAATCTGGCTTCAGCTCAGGGGTTCAGGGTGGGATTATGGTTTTAGATGGAAATAATCATAAAATCCCTTCCAGATGTTTTCATAGTTAAGGGGCTGTGATAGGAAAGTGAAATCCACTTGTGATATTCTCTTGGGCCTTGCTCTGGTTTCGGCTTCAGAGAAGTGAATTGATAGGTTATTGGTGTGGAGACAGGAGGTAAACGTGGAGATTTCCGGGAGTCCCTTAATTCTAGGGCAAGGGAATTGGAGATGAGAGGCAGAGACCTCAACTCAAATGAAACTCAGAGAGGGGTCAGGACTCCCAGGCTGAAAGGTCATGCTGATGATGGCCTTTCCCTGGGAAACGTGGCCCAGACACAGTGTTTCTGCCAGTGGAAGCAGTGAAAGTTCTCTGTCTGCCCTTCCAAAGTTCCACTGTAGGCGAAGGGAGCGCATTGTTTTACCGACCACACATGGTGGGCAGTGCCCTCTGCCCGAGTGGTCACAGTGCCGTCTTTTAGATGGAAGACGTGTGCTGGTTAAACAGAGATGCACGGATTCAGAAGGATATCTAGGCCCCCCTGTGCAATAATGTTTTCTTTGCAAAGTGCATGCATTCATTTCGGAGCTAAACACATTGAGTTTGTTGTGAACATTTAAGGAATTCTTGGAAGAGAGGTGAGGAAATAAAAGGCACCTTTGATTCTGGTGTTAATGTGTTGGGTTGTTACTCTGAGACTGTTAGAACTTCCTGGGGAGCAAAGCCAAGCCTCCACCCGCCTGCCTCACATTGCCCACTGTTTCCTGTGTCTTCTTTTCTGTCCTCAGTCTGCTCTGAAAAATCAGCATTTTTAATCTAATTTCCTCAGCATAAAATTGGGAGAGGCATGATAAATATATCAGTTTGATTTTCCCCTTCTGCCTCCTGGATCTGACCTTGAATTCTGACCCTTCTGCTCCCCTCAGTCTGCGTGTGGGTAGAATATGAGGTCAGAATATGCATGGAAGGTTGCCATCTTTTACTGGCAGTTGTGCTGTGAAGAGCTTCGTGCGCCGTTGAACAGCATCTTGGCACCTTGAAGAAACCCAGTGAATAGGTTCAGAATGGATGAATACTGGGAATCTACATGAATAAAGCATGAGGGAGTGGAAGACACTGATAGGAATGTGTGGAGCAGAAGGTCACGCCCAGTGAACTGTTTTATGGAGGTGTGGATGGAATGACTGTCTCTACCCCACAACTAAGCTCTCTGAGGAGACATGTTGTCTTCCTCAGCATTGTGTTGTCCATGTTTGGTGCCTCTCAGGCATATCATTCAATGACTGACTGAACTAATGAGTGAATAAGTGAGTCAGTGGATGGATAATGGATGGATGGATGATGGATGGATGATTGATGGATGGATGAATGATGGATGGTTAGATGGCTGGATGGATGGTGGATGGATGAATGATGGCTGGATGGATGATGATGGATAGATGGATGGTGGATGGATGATGGATGGATGGATGATGGATGGTGGCTCAATGAATGATGGATGATGATGGATGATGGATGGATGGTGGATGGATGATGGATGGATAGGTGGATGGATAATAGATGTATGTATGTATGTATGATGGATGGATGGATGGATGACTTTATGACCACTATGGTCAGCACTGGGGTGGTAATGTTGACATGTGACCCACAAGGTTTTCCACAGGAATGTACCATACAAAAATAAGTGGAAAGTACCACTACTGAGTTATTTTTAAATACTGATAGCAATTCAAGAGATAAATATTGAACAACTATTTTGTTTTGGTAGACTTTAACTAAATGAATCACCTTAAATGTGGCCTCAGCAATCATCCAATATCGTATACCACAGCCAGTGTTGCATGCACAGAAGTGTTCCAGGGATTATGTCTCTGGTTGGCAGTCCCACAGATGGGGGAGCGTTGACAGCAGAAATGAATGTTCTAGAAGTTTGACATTATGTGTGAGGTAGGCAGGGTCAGTTTCTCCCAAGGCTCTCTCCTTTGTGTAGACAGTCATCTTCCTTGTGACCCCACGTGGTCATCTCTGTGAGCCTGTGTCCTGACCTCTTCTTATAAAGATCTGTTGCATTAGAGCCCTTCCCCAGTGACCTCATTGTGCCTCAGTCACCTCTTTAAAGCCGTCTCCCCACCTGCAGTCACGTTCTCAGGTACTGGGGTTGGGATACCAGCATGTACACTTGGAAAGGGTACAGATCGGTCCATGACACTCCATGTATTTGACTTTCGACTTGAAATATTAGGACAGAAAAGTGAGTTGTTGCTACCCCTTGTGTTTCCTTGGACTGTGAAAGTCAAGTTCAAGCCTCTCATTCTGGGGAAAGTCTTCTTTGTAAGGTCACAGTCTAAACATGGGTTCATGGAGTTCATTCTCTGCTTGAAGGTGAGGTTTGATCCTTCTTTGGGATCATGGAGATGACCCCTTTGTTCATCAGTTGTTTCTTCCTCTTCTTAAAGAACTATGTGGTGTTAGGAAGTTACTCCCTTTGCTGTTCCAGTCAGAGCTCCCCATCCCTGGCCCTCCATCTCCAGACAGGCTTGGACGTAATCATGTGGGAAGGATTGATTGTCACCAGTGCTGTCCTCATGGGTCCCTCTGGGAATCTGGTTCCAAAATTGAAGAGTCTTTCATGAATATGTAGGCAAACTAAATTGTTATCGATTCAAGTAATGAATTAGATTTTCCTCCTTCTTCTCTGCTTCTTAGTAGAGACAGAGAGAGACAGAGAGAAAGAGGAACTCACTATCTGGTGTTCACCTCAATACTAGCATTTGAAGATGGAAGGTAGGCTTTGCATTTTTGCCAGGATAAAGAACATTTTCTGAACTCGTTTTTTCCAAGTCAGGGCGGCCACCCATCTGGAAGACTGGACAGAATGCTGTGCCCTGTGGTGCCGTCCCTCCAGGTGAGGGATGGCGGTGGAGAGGAGAACCCGCTGGCCGTGCTCACTCACACAGGCCATGGGCAGCAGGTCTGGTCATTTATTCTGGTCCCACGGTACTATTTCTACACCTCCTTTGGGTGAGTGTGGCCATTTGGTATAAATAATGTTTGATGCCAGTCTCAATGGAGCCTCTGACTGCTCAAGTAAGAAACACAGAGGGATGATGGGAGACACTTGGGTGTCTCCAGGCTGACTTTATGATCACCCGACAGTGTTCCTTGATTATCCTGGGGGGTCACAAGCAGCGGCTGTGATTGGAACCTGCTTCAGCCCTTGTGCACAGACATGGAAGAGCTACTACATGATGACCAGCCCACGTTTCTCAGCAGACACCCAGCGTGGGCAGAGAGCAGGGGCCCTGGAGCCAACATGCCTGCCTTCCCATCTGGCTATCCTACCATGGAGCTGGTTGACTTGAGCAAGTCCCCGAATCTCTCCTGCCCATAAAAGCCAGTAATGATAACAGTGCTTTTGTGGGGCTGTTGGCATAAAGCTTTCCAGATCCCACCATGTGGAGGACGGTTTGAACCACATGCCCTCTTCTCCAGCCCAGTGGGCTGTGCCCTGACCAGGTGGGGACCCTGGGACCTCATTACCAATCAGGAAGTAGAGGTTGGGACTTGTGGTCATCAGTTCTTAGCTCCCATCTGGAACCCAGCTCCCCAGACTCACCTTCCTGCAAAAGGTCCTCCATCCAGAGAAGCTGTCAGAATGCAAATCACCTGGAAGACAAGTCGGAATGTCTGGAAGGAAGATCAGATGTTGCAGTAAAAATGGGAAGAGAATCAGGAAACATTAACCTACAACAGACTGAGAGTAATATAGTTTAGCTTGAGCTGCCGAAATTGTGACTGGCGTACAAAAACTGTAGGAATTATTCAAAAAGAATGCGGAGAGAGATAAGAAATGTAGATACAAAGAACAGGGAAGAAACCCACTTGGGAAGAAACTGATTTGGGAAGAAAAACACTTTGAAAGAGAGAAGGAAAAACAGTATTTTGTTTGTAAATAAATTTAAATAGCATGAAATCAACAAGGAAAAACATGAGTTGATAAAAGTAGAAATTTGATTTTTTTTGAAAAAACTAATTATGGTTACTAAGGGACAAAGTGAGAATCTCATCGGCACATGTACAAACTGATAATAAATTAGACATTCCAAGAAGAAGAAAGACACTGATGAAAATTAATTTCTTTGGAGGGCACATCATAAAGAATTTCTTGTATGAACACAATAAATACCTGAGATAATCACAAAGAAATTAAATCAATGAAGAGAAGCATCACAGACAAGGAGAGAATACAGTAATGGGATGAAGTCACTCCAGAAACAGAAAACAGCCAAAGAAGGAGAAAAGAAGAAAGGGCATCATGTAAAAGCTCCTGCATAAGGAGGAGCTGGTGGTGACACAGTCGGTATTCAGTAACGTGATGAATTATTTACGATGTAAAGTCAGTTAAATAGTGAACAGAAAGATCGAGAGGAAGTGTGCTCTGGAGGAAGTTGACACAGAAAACCAAACTGATGCATTGCAACAACCTCACCACATTCAAAGTAAAGAAGAAACCCTCCAGCATGCGAGCTACAGGGCAGCAGCCAGGGAGACGCGTCGGCCTGCTGCCGAGCATCGCGTGGCCGCCGCAGAGAGGGTCGAAGCACCTTGTGTTCTCTGTGGGACTCAGGTTTAACTCAAGAATTCTGTGCCCAGTCAGCAAACACTTTAAGCTGCCAGGCATCAGAAAATACAGAAGGACAGCCAGTTACTGAAAAACCCACAAAAGTAAATACACCATCTCGGGTTTGGCTGATGTGACATCAGCCACGATAAAGTACCACAGCCTGGGGGACTTAAGCATCAGAAAATTTTGCTCCGTTCTGGAGGCCGGAAGTTCAAGATCAAGGTGTGTGTTGGGTCGGCTTCTTCTGAGAACCTCCCTCCTTGGCCGGAGATGGTGACTTCATGGCATCACTTTACGTGTTCACTCCGCAGTCTGTGTGTCTTCTGTGAGGACTCCAGTCGCATTGGGTTATAGCCCCATGGCCTCATTTTGCCTTAATTATTTAATCAAATTCCTGTGATTATTTCACATAAGTGGTGTATAAAAATATCCATGTAGTAATCGTGGCAATCATCAGCAAGAGGAAGCAGTGACATGCTGAAATAAAATACCATCCTGACATTACGAGGGGTGAGGTCGATCAGTTTTCATGGACCTAGAGCGGCAGATTATCAGAAGACCAAAATGAGTTCCAAGATACCTTACGTCTTTTCACCTTACGTGCATATTTCCAAAGCCCAGACACATCTGCATTCCCGTACAGATACTCTTGGTCTGGAAGCATCAGTCTGAAGCTCTTACCCAGGGCTGCTTCTCTTGGCACTGGAGGTTGAGAGAGCAAAAGGGAAAGTTATTGCTTTCCATTCTATACCTTTCTGTCCTTTAAAAATGCTTTGCTAGGAATGTTAAAAGGTAAATCGTCATTTCAGTAAGCTGCATGAAAAATTGTCACGGCTGCTAGTGAGAGGTTTGGAGTTCAAATCTGGGGGTTGAGGACCACCCTGGAATAGCTTCCAGGTCACACAACCTTGGGAGGGGCAAGAAAGGTCACACGTGTCCCTCCATCTGCTGCCTCTGTCCAGTCTTGTTAGAATCCACCCAGCAGCGATTCTGAGATCCTACAAGACTCTAAAAATCACATCTCCTACACTGAAGACAGAGAACCAGGAGATTTCACTAGAATTCAGAATGATGGGCCCGCATCTTTGGTTCTTGTGTCTGTTTAATTAATGCAAATATCGCTCCTTCCATTAGATCCCCAGATGTCATCAACCTTGTGTGCAAGAGGAAACTCCGCAGTGTTCTGATATCACACATAAGTGTGTTGGGGTTTCCTTTGCAGTGTTTTCTCAAGTCTTATTCTCAGTTAACGGAGGCTCTTCTGAGGGGGCAGGAGCCCTCAGAGTCCTGCGCCCAGCCCCCTCCACCTCCCCCAACACACCCGCAAGCCCTCACTGTCACCCACTTGGGGCTGGGTACCCCAGACCCCAGTGCTTTCAGAACGCAGCTTCCTCTTTAGTGTGAGACAATCAGCACCTGTATTGAGGGGTTGGCTGTAAGACAGACACCAATTTCCAACTGGTGTTGGCATCCCCAACCGCCATGCTGTTCACGAGTCAAGTATAATTATACTTCTCCTTTCTTTCATTGCTTTGTGAGTTTTCCTTCTATTTCATTGCTCTAATTACTGAGAACTTAAATATCCTATTTCTCTGTGCTTCTGCGTGACCCTGAAATTTTAGCAGGGCCCTCTGCACTGCCCACAGTCTCTAGTAAATGATGACCTAGACCCTCCATGGAAACAAAGCAAGTATGTGCTGTGGATGAAGTGTTTGTGTCCCCCACATTCAGCTGTGAGAGCCTGCCCCCTCGCAATGGCATTGGGAGGTGAGGTCCTTGGGAGATGATGTGTCTGGGGTGGTGCTCTCGTGAACGGGATTGGTGCCCTATGAAAGAGACCCCACACAGCTCCCTGCTGCAGCCACCACCTGAGGACACAGTGGGAAGATGCCGTTTCTGATTCAGGGGCCCTTGCTGGACCCCGGATCTTCTGAGGCCCCTGGAGTGGTGATACATGAACGCCGGGGTTCATGTCCACCCAGCCCACGGTGCTCTGTTACCCCGTCCAACCGACGAGGACAGTGGGCTGTCAGAGGCTTTCATCTTGGTCCGTCATCCCAAGACTTGTTTGTCGTTGCTGTGTCATGCCACCTGCGTTTATTTTACAATCCAGAAATGCGGCATTGCCATTGTTTTCCGACTCACGTGCTAGCTGTCCGACGTGCCTGCAGGGTTGTCATTTCTCTGTCCTTAGCGACTTGGGTCTCAGACCATCCTTGGAAGATCGCCTTCCTTTTTCTGGAAGTATTTCCTTTTGCTGTCCCTGTATTTCTCTTCTCCTTCTGGTGCAGGCTCTTGGTTTTTGTCTTGGGTCCATGTTTCCGTGGAAGAGTACTCGGCTGGGGACACAAGTCCACACTGGCAGTTACTGTCCCTCACACTCTGACGGCACTGTGCCGTGGTCGCCTGACCATCTTGGGTGTCATTGGGACCTCTGCTGTCATTTAAATTGTTTCCTTGTTGTAGACGATTCAGTCTTTTTCTCTGAATGCATTTAAAAACCTCTTTGGGTTTGTGTTCGCGCAATTTTCTCCGGGTGTGCGCAGACACGAATGCTCTTTAATATAGGTCCTCCTCGTCTCTATGAAACGCAGCGTGTTGTGCCTGGAGACTTTGACTCCTGGTTTTGGTACTTTCTTTGCAGTTGTTTCCTCTCGCTCGTTTGTATGTTTCTGAGATGCCAGTGAGACGCGTGGGGACGGGGCTCAGTTCTGAGAACAGAACTTGGGCACAGCGCCCGTGGGGGGCGACCGTCAGCTGCTCTTTCTTCTAAGTCGTGGGCGGCGCGCTGAGAAGGGGCTGCCCGCACCGGTGACTTTGACGAGAACGCCCTCTGCTTTCACGGAGGGGACCCCACGACTGTCCCTCGGGGTATGTTCTGAAGTAGGCTCAGGACCGCCTGTCTCTGGGGGCCCAGGCTTGAACTGGCTGGTCGAACCCATCTCCTGGGCATCGGGGTCATGAGTCCCAAGCTGCTGCCCTCACACCGTGACGCTAAGAGGCCGAGAGGGAAAAACTGGGAGCTAGGAACGGATTCTAAATTTGATTTCCTATTTCAAGGACTGTGAGGAGTAACTGAACATGGAGCAACAGGAGTGTCAGGATGTGTTTCAGGCACTCACTTTTGGTCCGGGGGCCAGGCGGATAAAGACCACTTCTTTAACAGTTCTCTTCACTTTTAGGCCTATAGTGGGTTTAGTTTAGAGGCTGCTACTCCGTCTGATTTGGGGAAGACCCAGGGTTCGACAGGTGAACCGCGGGCCCCGGTTGAAGCTGGAGGCCCTTGTCCAGGGCGGTGGAGCCGCGGCTGCTGGCTCCCTGAAGGGTGTGCTGTGGATGCTGGTGACACCTGGTTTGCAGCCAGGAGAGCCGCGCTGGCCCCACGACACCGGCAGAGGTCTCCGGCTACCGGAGTTCAGTCAGTCTCCCCGAGAGCCTGTCCCTCTGGATCAGCCCTGCCCTGTCCCACGTGGGCCCCCACCTTCCTTCCCAGAGGAAAAGCTCGCGTTTCTCCAGGTCCCTGAGCTTGGCCCTACCCCGAGGCTGCCCGCTGCTCCTGCCGTGTGGCCACTGCTGGTTCACTCCGATTACCATCAGCCAGCTCCTCGCAAAGCCCGTTGTTCCTGGAAGTGCTTCCAGGTCCTGTGGCCTCGGGGCGCCGGTGCTGTAGTGGCAGGGGGAGCAGGGGGAGCTCTAATTTGTCAGGGAGCAGCCGAGAGCCGGGGGTCACAGGGGTCA
This sequence comes from Solenodon paradoxus, assembly GCA_004363575.1. Taxonomy (NCBI): domain Eukaryota; kingdom Metazoa; phylum Chordata; class Mammalia; order Eulipotyphla; family Solenodontidae; genus Solenodon; species Solenodon paradoxus. Next base: position 74,918 of record RJWH01004007.1, on the reverse strand, counting down.
CTGGACCTTGCCAGCGCCTGGCAGCGGAAATGCAGGTAATGAAGTGGCCCAAGTTAGTGGCTGGTCACCGGTCTCGCCCTCAGGGCACGCCCCAGGGAGGGGTGGAGACAGATCATTGTGCCTGGGGGTCACACTGTACCTGGAGTCACCTGGAGCCTTGCCTAGAAGTGCAGGATGTTTGTCACGAAACTGGCCCCAGAACGATCGCTCTGCCGCCTCCACAGAGGTCTCACTGCCACCTAATGGGGCAGGTGAGTGGGTCCCCTGTGGTGGTCCGGAGTCGGGGGTGGGCAGAGAGGGCCGGGAGTGACCTGTTTCCTGTAGTGACGCCACAGCCTCTGTCTTAAAGTCCAGGTGAATTTCTAAAACCCACTTTTACACTGTTTGCCGTGATTAGTCCACATAGAAGTATTTTCTACGTAGTTTTCCATTTAATTCTTCTCTTAGTCTTGACTTTTTCTTCCTGCCACCAAACTTCTGCATAAAATAAAGCTGGACACATCCAACCAGAGAAGGCGGGAGAGAGGATGGCTGGTGTGTCCCAAGGATCGTGACGGGCAAATGGCAGTGGTACGTGCCTGGGATCTGCTGTTCGAAGGATGCCCGCAGCCGTGATGTCCAGGGCCCGCAGAAGCAAGGCCGGATTCACAGAGGAAGTCGTTTGCATCGGAAATTCCACCGGGACCCATTGTGAGAGTCTCCAGTCCCAGGCCCTGGTCTGAAGAGCTGACATCTGTGTCATCCTGGAGGGCGGCCTTTGCAGGCTGCAGACGAAAGCAGGCTTCCGGTGAAATAAATGCCCTGGGCAGGGAGCTCAGGCAGGTCTCAGGGAGCACCCCAACCCCCATGCAGCGTGGACACGCTCCGGCCTTTGTGCTGGCCCTGGCCTTGCTCAGGGGGATTTGGATCCAGGGTGACTGACCTGGCGGGGTCCCCTGCTCTACCCACATGGTTTATTCGACCCCCCGTCAGATGAATACTGCGTGTGACGCTCTGCACGCCGAAGGCCACGGCTCACGGGTGCAGGCAGAAAAAGGCCCCCGTTCTCAGAGTCGCCTTTCAATGATCTGACCCCACCCCTCCCGCAGGGTCCCTAATACGTTTTCGGGACATTTAAACATCTTCTTCAATGACCTTCCCTTTTCTCTCACCAGTGCCCTGCCTACATAGTTGGGATCCAGTTTTTTTCCTTTCAAAACAAAGGGCACAAGAATGAAGAGGCTTTCATCAGCGATGTGATTTTTAAAAGGCGATGGGGAGACGGACACGTGGCGCCGTGGGCTTAGAGGCGGTTCCTCTCCAGCGGAGTCTCCGCCGCCGTCACTTTCTGCAGTAAAGGGCTTGATTTTGGGGAGAGGAGATGAGATGACTGCCTTCATACGTGATGGAACAGCACTGTCATATAGTCTCTCGGTGACTCGGTTATTCCGTCACCTGCCTTGAGGCGCCTGAGCGTCCCCTGCTGTGTTGCACCAGGCCTTTAGATATCCGCGGGCTGCGCGTTTTTCCACGGCGCGCATTGTCACCTGACACACGTGCAGACACGCGTCCCCTCGGAAGGCCCCAGTGTGTGTCTGCATGTGGGGGACATGGGGAGAGGTTGACCTTCCTTTGCAACCTGGTCCTAACTGTTCATTGTCTTTAATACGATGTCCCCGTGCCAGTAGCATGTTCCCACCGTCGGTTTTATTAGTCTTTTTTCTCTCCCTCTTGCTAGTTGATAGAGCAGCGAGGAGGGAAACGGCGGCCATTTGAAACCTTGTTAGAAATTTATGAAGTGCTAAAATGTTTTATTCCCAGCGGCGGCCTTGCCAGCTGTCACCGAGCGCTGGCTGGCTGCCTCCCGCCAGCGGGGAGCGGCGGCGCGCTGGCCCGAGTGCCCGGCCGGCCGCAGGGAGGATGCTCTCCGGACGGCGTGTGGGACGAGGGACAGCGTGTCCCCACCCGAGCCAGGGCGCGCCCCCGGGGAAACGGGGCCCCCGGAGAGGAAGTCCCCAGGCCAGAGAGGGCGGCCCGGGCGGGGGCGTCACACAAAGGCCCCTTCTCGGGCCGCCTCCAGCGCTTCGGAGCCTGTTTCTAGCAGAAGGGCTCTGACACCTCGCTCGCCTTACAAGGGGTGCAGGACGGCCTCGCGAGGGCCCCGTCCCCCTGCGTGGTTGCATCCTTGAATCCGTTCCCCAGCCACGCCGTCACCACAGATTTCTCTCCTGGGGACAGCCATGGCGAGTGGCCGCAGCCTCTGGAGAGCAGGCAGCTCGGAATGAAGTGGCGGCCGGCCCACTCAGGGCTCCGGGCAGGACGGAGAGTCGCTCGTGGCGACCGAGCGTGACGTGCAGAGACCAGGAGGCCCCCGGAGGCAGCGGGAGAAGGGGGTGCGGACTAGGGGCCCCCAGGGCTGCGAGGCTCCTTCGCGTCCACTCGGGCTGACTGTGTCCTGGGCACAGGAGCCGGGGCCCAGCGGCAGTGCCCTCCTTGGAGGGCAGACCCTGGTCTGGGGCGGGCAGCTAGGACCCACGGTGGTTTTAATCTCCACGCCCAGCGATGTCTCACACTGGTTAGGAGTTGGCGCCTTCACCCCACCACTTCCTCCGTGTCTCCAAATGAGCCCTTCGAGTCAGCGACGTTCGGTGGCACCGCTCTCGATGACGAGTTCACTGGGTGAGCACAGCTTCCTGTCTGCAGTGGAGCCCTGTCCCCGTGCAGGTGCTGGGGCCGTTGAAAGAAAGCAGAGGTGACTGAGACGAGAGTGCACGCTGTGGGACCCCGGGGCTGCCCTCCCCTCTCCTGGGCTTGTAGGTGGCGTCTTCATGTCCATGGGTGACGTCGTGTGTGTGCGTCTGTGTCCACACTTCCCCTTCAGTGACAGCTGTCAGGTTGGATTTGAGCCCCGATGATCCCATGTACCTTGTCTCTAAATAAGGTCATTCTCTGCATGTCGGGGTCTGGACTCAGTGCATGGATTTGAGGGGAGACCGTTCATCTGCAGTGTCGTTAGTCACCCGTCCAAGAGGTACATGCCGGATGCCCTTCGCGGGCAGCCTCTGCTTCGCCTTTAGAAGGGGCACATCCACCCTGGTGTCCACGCAGCCCTTTGTGGGCTGAGGTACATGTGGGGACAGCTGGTCACCCACGGCTCTCCAGGTGTCCTGGATGACGGGCTGCCACAGAGGCTCGGAACCCATCCCAGGACCTGAGCATTTGCCACATATGTGGCAGCGGGGACTTGGGCTGGTCCAATGTAATGGCAAGGACTCTTGTAAGAGGAAAGCAGGAGGGAGGGAAGGAAGGGGGCAGAGAAAGAGGGGGGAGGAGGAGGAGGAGGAGGAGGAGCAGCAGCAGGAGGGGGAGAAGGAGGAGCAGGAGGAGGAAAGGAGAAGAAGAGATGGAGGGAGAGGAGGAGGAGATGGAGGGAGAGGAGCAGCAGGAGGGGAAGGAGGAGGAGGAGGAGCAGGAGGAGGAGGAAAGGACAGCAGCCGAGGGCTGCAGGCAGTTTCTAGAAGCAAAGACGAGGAAAAGACGATCCCTTCAGCCTATGGAAGGAACGTAGCCAGCCAGCACATTTGGTTGCCTGACCTCTTTAATGGTAAGAGAACACGTTTGTGTTACTTCAAGCCTGCAGGTTTGTGGTGACGTGTTACGACCACAGAGGGACACCGCACAGCACTGAGCTGAAGACTTGGAGCGGCCCTGGGCCAGACTGGCTCAACACTGGCCAGAGAGAAGGGCTCTAAGTCCACTTCTCGGCACGAGTGTGGCGAGGCCGGTGCTCCACCCGCCGGCAGCTGTCACCACAGGCGGGGCAGCTCCTGGCACTGGGAGTGCGGAGGGAGGAGGCGTCGACGCTGGTGCAGAAGGGAAAGAGGAGCGTGTTGGCCTGGCACCTCGAGTGTTAGTAAATCCTGTCCCTCCTTCTGATGACAGTCCCTGTTCTAGTGTCTCACACGCGTGTACAGACACAGATGCATGTAGATACGCGGCGCACACACACACACAGACGTGCAGACACACACATCTGCATGTTTGCAGACAAATGTGCGCATGCACACAGAGGCACACGCAGAGACGTGCAGACACACGTGCACACATGGGCGCCTCACCGCACAGGCACGCGAGCACGCCTGCTCACAGACACACGGGGTGTGGCGGGGCTGGGGGCAGACGGGTGTCCAAGAGCTCTGCTCTGCTTCAGCTTGGACGTGGAGGCCTGTGGGAAGGGCACTTGGGGGTCAGGCTCAGCAGGCAGGGAGGCTGCGGGCTGGGGTGCAGCAAAGACTGCCCCAGAGACCCAGGCAGCCACATCCAGCTGCCTAGGAATAAGGGCAGCCAGGGAGGCATGGCCTCGGGCCCCGGGGCTCACGGCCATCAGAGCCCTTCACCTCTGCAGCAGAATGTCACAGCTGCAGTGACCTCCTGCTCCTGCCTCGTGCCTCCTGACACGACACCACCACGGGGTGGGGTCTGACGAGGCTGCACTCAATCGTGAGCCCCTGTGGTGGAGCTGGGTGGGCTCTGGGGCCGGTGGGGCCAGGCCAGCGGCCACCGGATCTGAATTCCCCTCCTGGGATCTGCAGGCTCCTGCAAATTCTCTCGGGTTCTATTTCCTGATCTAAATGGTGGAAGAAATGCTGCCTCATCGGGAGTAGGGCTGAGGCCAGGACCACGGGAAAACGGATGGGAGGTGCCTGGATGGGGGCTCAGGAAGGCCGATGCCCCCTCCCCACCCTGCTCTGGACGGGACAGTGATGCTGACGGGTGCTGGGAGGTGGGGCGCCTCCCCTGCACTCAGCTGAGTTAGCTGGCTCCCTGCTCCTCTCTGAGAAGAGGGGGTCCTGCCGGAGCATCACTGCGGATCACACACCTTCTGGTTTACCTGAGCGGAAGCGCCTGAACTAGGGCCGAAGAGGGGGATAGGTCAGCCCCCAAAAGAGGGTTTGTCAGTGATTGGAAGGGCAGGGAGGAACCACCCTTTATTCAGGCTTCAGAAAGCTGCCCTGGACCCAACAGAGACTGCAGAGGGGCACGGGGACCCAGAGAAGGTCTGGCTTCCCCCCACAGTGCTGGGAGGATGCAGCCGAGGTCCTGATGGAAGGGCGAGGGGAGCCTGGGGTGGGATTCGCCTGTGGGGGACTTAGACAGACTGGGGGCTGGGACTGAGCCCGGGGCACCTGGGGCATTGTCCTCACTGCCTTCCAGGAACACTAACATGACCGAGGAGGTGGCCTCTGGGCCCGGGAGGGCCGGTGGCTTTCCCGGTGCCCGTCCTCTCTCCTGTCCCCCGCTTCTCCCCGACTCTGCCCCTGCGCCCCGTACGCCTGCAGGCAGCCCTGTGCCCACTGCACTGCCCGCTCGGAGGGAGGGCCCAGTGCATCTGGGGTAACAGTCAAGGGTGTGACTGGCCTGGGGTCACTCATCACCGAGGACACGTGCTGGGGGCAGCAGAGGAAGAGCTGAAGGGCAGAAGCTCCTTCTCACCGCTGGGCTGGGCGTCTTCTTCCCGCCCTCCGCTGAAGCCTGTGTCCCAGGCGCGTCTGCCCCGGGTGTCGGGCTGGGAGAAGGACGAGGCCATAGAGGTGCGACCCGCCGGCTCTCCATCCTCAGCGGGGTGCTTGGTTTTTTGTGTTCTTTCTTCCCCTTCTGCCGTGCCCCCCAGAATACATGTGTGTTCCTTTCTAGGGGTGCAGTAGCGGAGGACACAGGGTGACAAGACAGAAGAAGTGAGTCGCCTCACAGGTTGGCGATCACAAGTCTGAGGTCAAGGCGTCTGCAGGGTCGGTGCCTGCTGGGGGCTCTGTGGGAGGGTCTGTCCTGACCCTCCCTCTGTCCCAGGTTCTGGGACCAGCCTTGGCGTGCGGCCGTCACCGCCTGTCATCACACAGGTCCTGCCTGTGCCCGTCTCTGCATCTGTGAATCTTTGATGACGTCTATCTACAAAGATGCTGTGTCCATGTGAGCTCGCACCACAGATGCTGGAGACGAGGACGTGACCAGAGCTCACGGGGCCCATCCTGCCCGCTCCAGGATGGACCGAGTGTCCACACTGGGCCGTGGCCGGGTGGAGACGAGCGGAGGGATGAGCCCAGCATGAGAGAGCAAAGAGAAGGCTGTGGGTCATTCACCAGCACTGGTTTCAGGAGGAGTTCTGGGACTTTATCTCTGTCACCAGGGAGACACACAGGTCACATTTGGAAGTGACCCCCGACACTTGACACTCAAGCTCCCGGCCCCCAGGTACTTTGCTTTCCCGACCCCAGGGCGGCCCCTGCGCTTCTGTCCGGTGCCGGCTTTTCTCACGTGCAGTGAAGGTCACCATTCCCCTGGGTGGACGTGTCACCGAGTGATGGTACTGAGGGCGGTGGCGCCTTGACGTTTGTGTGTGTGCGGGGAGAGCGCTGGTGTTTCCAGATCAGCCTTGGCCTGAGAGCTGCAGGTGCTGGCTGTGCACGGAGGTGGCACCTGCGCGGCTCCGCTCGCAACTCTGCAGGCGGCCCGGTCCCCCCAGCATTCGCTGCTCCCACGGGGACCCTGCTCGGCGCCTGCTCAGGGAGCCCTGCCGTGCGCCTCGGTCTGGGTCGCAGATGTGTGTGCTTTCAGTCTATTCACGTCCCGCCGTCCCTCAAGGGCGGATGGTCACGTGCAGTGACAGGAAAGAGGTCACGGATGCCGAGGATGTGCTCTTAACAGAGAGAGAGAGACAGGCCTGCCATGGGGACCTGGGTGCCCTGTCTGGGGCAGGATGTGGGTGATGACCGCTCAGGCTGTGGGACAGGGAGTGGGTGGAGGCTGTGTGTGAGCGTGAGTGCATGTCCGTGTGTGTGCACAAGCGAGTGCGTGTGAGTGAGCGTGCATGAGTGAATGAGCATGCGTGAATGCACAGGCGAGTGTGAGTGAGCATGTGTGAATGCACAAGCGAGTGTGTGAGTGTAAGTGTGCGTAAATGCACGGGCGAGTGCATAGGTGTGAATGTATCTTACTGAGTGTGTGCACGAGTGTGCAGAGAGGAGCACGCATGTGAGTGCGCGTTTCAGTGGCCTTGTGGCGGGCGGGGTGAGCTGACACAGGACACGGAGACCTTTCGGAGGGTGTGAGGCGGGAACAGGCGGGACCGTGTCCCAGGGGGTCAGTGGCAGCGAGCGCAGAGGACGCGCCGCCCCGACCGCAGCGGCTCAGAGGGCTCGGGGCACTGTCGGCATCTCACAGGTCACACAAATAGCGCTTAGCGCCACACACGCCTCTCGTCCTGCCATCCTGGGATGGGAAGCCTGACGGGCCCCGCGGACCCCAGCCCAGTCACGCCGTGCTCCTTCCGGGCGTCTGGGAGCATCTGCTTCTCCTTCTCCAGCCTCCGACGCTGTGCTGCCCGTGGCTCCTGCCGGCAGACGTGCCCTCCCGCTCTTGTCCAGCAGCACATCCTCTGCCAGCGCCCACCTTCCTCCTCCGAGGGCCCTGGATCTGCTGGGCACTGCAGCCCACCCTGGGGCCTTCTGTCAGGAGTCCACACCGCCGGGCCCGCCGTGCTCCGCTGGGCCTTGAGGAGCCTTCCCTCCGCTGCGCTGGCCTGTCGGTCCCCATGTGGCCGGTCCCAGCCTCAGGGTCCCTGGGCACCGTGCTTTCTGGGCCTCTGCTGCTGGATCAGTGCAGCGTGTGACCAAGGCCTCACGGAACCTGCCTGTTGGCAAATGAGCATGCAATGTGTGTGCGTTCATGTGTGCTGTGCAGTGACATGAGCGGTATCTGCATGCACGCATGTGTGGTGTGTTTGCAGGTGTGTGCGCGCGTGCATGCGTGCATGGTGTGTTTGCAGATGTGTGTGCGCGTGCATGCATGAGTGGTGTGTTTGCGGGGGTGTGTGTGTGGGTGGGGGGCACCTTTCTTCCCGCCACGCCGCCTTCTGTGGGCTCTCGGGAGCGCTTTCCCACCCTGTGGGCTCCTCAACCCATCGTATGAAACCAGCCTTCCCTCCCAGCTAGCTCCCTCTCAAGAGCCATCACACGTCTTGACATAAGGAAAGTCCCTCCATGTCCTGCCCCGTCCTGAGGCCATGTCCTCGCTCTCCCTACTCCGAGCCGTGGAGCCAGCCCGGTGATGATAAGACCTCCAAACCTCGCTCGCCCTTAGCACAGGACGAGGGTCCTAACTGAGGACGTCCTTTCCCTCTCGGCCCTGTGCCCCTTGGCCCCAGCTCCAGAGCCTGACTTCCAAACGTAGCTCTGAGGGAAGCTTCCAGAAACAGCCCCACAGCTTCGAGAGGACAGCTGGCCCTTTCTGTGCTCTCGTGCGCTCTGACCATCGTGCCCCCTGCTCGCCGAGGGAAGGCCCACGGGACCTGGGAGGCATGTGCTTTGGGGCTGTGCTGCTGTGCCTGCCTCATTGGAAGAGCGGGGCTGGGGTGCGGTGCTGGCGTGGGCGATGGGGCCAGGAGGGTCCCACCCACTGCACTGAGCACGGAGGAGGCGCTGGCCTGGTGACAAGAGAGTCACCACTGCTCCTTCCCATTGTCACCAATGCATTCAGAGAGCCACTGTGGGAGCTGAGAGAGACGCGAGCATCTCCGGTGCAGAGAGGTCACACACACTCGAGGCCATGGGCCCACGCATGGCGGAGCCGCGACCTGCCGGCGAGCGGACCCGCTCTGCTCCACACACAGCTCAGGCTCTGTGCTCAGCCCGCAGAGCTGCGCTTCCACCTGACTCTCAGTGGTCCTCTCACTGGTCCTCTGTGTGCACGCTGGGCGCGCGCCCCCCTCAGACTCGCTGTGGTCCGGTTTCTACAATAGACAGGGGCCTCCAGTAGGACGTTGAGGGGGCCCGGCCTCCTCTGAAGGTTATTTAAAAGCAGTTACTACATTCGCTACAACCTCGGGCTACTGTGAGAAATGTGCACCTAACAATCCAATTACCGCAAATGGGTTAGTGATTTCTTGACCGATGCGTTTGCTTTCCGTTCAAGCAGATCTAAAGATGCGCCGCCTGCTTTGTCGGCTTCTCCGTGGTGGGAGTGTCGTGTTCCCTCTGGGAGGAAAGGACGGACTCATTTGCTGCTGACATGGAACGTTCCTTCCGTGAAATTTTCGCTTCCTAAACTGACTACTGGGGTTTTTAATTTTGGGGGTTGCATAATCTTATTAAATCATTTAGCCCTTCCTATCACCTTAAGAGCTTCAGTGCGTTCCCAGGGGAAGGTGGCACTATGACGGTGGATTCCATGGTAGCCGTGGCTCTCCAAGGCACAGGTGTGTGCCGGAATGTTCTAGAACGTGGAGCCATTCCATGACTGAAAAAGTGGTTGGTGTGACTGGGATGGGGGTGACCCATTTTAGCTCGTTGTGATGACTGAGTGGAGGTCACCCTGGCTGGAGGGACAGCCTGTGCTGAGGACTGCACGGTGACGGCGCTGCAGCACGCTGGGGAAGGTCTCCGCCTGTCTGGGGCTCAGCAGGTGCCACCAGATTTGCCATGGATGGCGCCATTTGGGGACTTCACAGACCCCTGAAAACCTAAATCGGATGAATCCTCACGGGCACCCTCTTCAAACATCTCCTATTTACATGAAACCTTCGTTCATCAAGCTCCTGCCCTGGAACAGGCCCAGGGACAGGCTGGCTTCCAAAGGAAAATGACCTGGTCCCCAGGGGCCAGGAGCAATCGTTGGGCTGATGTGACCTTTGCTGCATCATGGAGGCTGAAGGGCTGACCATCAAGGTGCAGTTACCTGGCAAGTTATTAGATATGCGACCAGCTTTGTCCTGTAGCTTCGTTCACTGGGCAATATTTAGTGAGGGTCTGTTTTGTAAATAGGCTGTAATTATTGGGATGCATGAGTGACAATACAGGCCTCCTCACCCATCCATCCATCCTTCTATGCATCCTTCCATCCATCCATCCATCCATCCATCCATCCATCCATCTATCCATCCATCCATCCATCCATCCATCCGATTCAGCTGCTCTCGCCGGCTTCCTCTGAGCAGCTGCGTTCTGACTTGGTGTTCTAACACTGTCAAAGAGCTGCATGTTTTCCGACATGTCATCTCACATCTCCCTGGTCTTCGTGACATGGCGTCAGATGCAAGGGGAGCTGCAGAGCGTCTCTGAAGGAAGAACATCTAGGGGAGTCTCCTCTCAGTGGGCGTCGTTTGCAGCTGCAGGACTGCAGGGAGGTCACACCCCGATGAAGCCTCTGAGAACCTGTCCCCTTTTGGGGAGTAAACCTTTGCGTTACAGTCGAAGGTCAGACCCTGAGGTGTGTGCCCAATCAGGAGACGTTCATGAGACCAAGTGCTGACGGGGTGTGGTGGGGGGCCGTCAGTTTCTCGTGCCTTGACTGTTCTGGAGGTCAGCGTGCTGGGGTGAGCTGTGCCCTGTGGGTGGGCATCGGACCCAAGGGCGGGATCTGGATCCAGCCAGGTGAGCAGGACGGCACAGGTGGGGGCTGTTGATAGAAGGAGCGTCCACTCCAGAGCTGACGAGTCCCAGTGCCCTGCAAGGTCTTCCCCGCTGGCGGACACGCAGCTGCAAACTCTGGGAATCCAGCAGTACGGCAGCGCTCACACTCTGCGGGCTCGAGGGACAGAAGCGTGTCCTTGGACAGGCCCCTGTGTGACCTCTGCCATCACAGCCTGCCCACGGACAGGCCCACGGGGGTGGCGCCTGCCTCTCGGGGCCTCGTGCCCTGGGTTTGTAACCCTAAGCGGCGTCTTGCTCACCTGGGCGTGCTCTTGACCTTTCTGTGGTTCCAGCCACAGAGGAGTCCTCGGGGACTGGTGATGCCCTCACCTGTCATTTGCTCCTCAGTCCCTTTCTGGGCGCTTAGCGTGTGCGCCAGACACTGGCTCAGGGCGAGGCAGGTAGACGGGCCAGCGGGAGTGTCACTGTCATTCTGGTCAGTGAAGCAGGGAGACGGGGGTCCAGAGAGAGGGGCAGCGGGAGGAGGCGAGGGCAGAGCTCACCGGACAGCGCCTGCGGGCGTCAGAGCCCCACTCTCGTGTCCGCTGTTTTTCTCATTGTGTGCGGAGGCCGGGGAGCAGGGGGCCTCATCAGGTGACTTGCGTCTTCCCAGCTTCCTCGTGGGCAGAGCCCTGGATGGGGACCGCAGGAGCCCTGGTTTGGCGTTTGGCGCTCTGACTGGTCTGGCTCATGGTCCCTGGGCCCAGGGCTGTGAACCGTGAACGGGACGGAGGAGTCCCGGGGCTGGGGCTCCGGACACGGAGGGGAGCAGGCCCATCGGTCCCGCCCATGCCCTGCTGCGGGCCGGTCACCGTGAGTGCGGGGTGGAACCTGGGACGCGCGGCTGCCTAGCCTGGGGGCACAGGAGGGACTGGAGGTGGGAGCGACTTGAGAGGAGGTGGGTGTTACCACGCGGGTGGGTGGTCCTGTAGGGAAGGGAGACCAGCCCAAGGGGAGGCTGCTCTGTCATAGCTCTGATGAGGGAGATGAGAGACCCGATGACTGATGAGATGAAGATATAGATGATCAACACAGAGAATGTCGTAAGTCACTGGTGGAGGCGACCCGCTGTTGATCGGCGTCTGCACGGCTGACGTGGGGTTACTCCGTGAAACACCTTCGGTCCATTCGTTGTCGAGTATTGGGTTCTGTCCTCTCTCTCTCAGTTTCATTATATATTATCCTCATGTTTTGTTAAGTACTGTAAGTATTTTTCAGCTGTGCCATGTCATTAAACCTCTGCGTGCTTTTCTGCGTGAATAGGAGAGAATAGATTAATTTTCCAATTTTTGATGAGCGGTCCCCATCTGAAAACATGCATTCCGACACACCTTTTCCAACTTTTTTTCTAGACTGATTTTATATTGTGTTTCATGAAGCTCTGAATTTATCTGGAGTTGCTTTTTGTACAGTGAGAGACAGGGATGAAACCTCGTGGCCTCCACCCAGGTCGCACAGAATCCCGATCATTTACTGAAGGGACCTCCTCTCCGTCACGCCTGTCGCAGGCCGCCGTTGTGGGGAGTTGGCTGCTCATCTGTTCCGCGGGCCCTTCCTCTTCGTGGTTCTTTAGGCTTGTCTGGAAATGATGAAGAAAGATTTTCAAGTTTTCTGAAAATCCTTGCAGACGGTGGGTGGGACATGAAAGCATCGCGTGCAGGCAGGCAAACTGAGGCCCGTACGCTCAGCCTAGGACTCTGGTGCCACCTGGTTCCTCAGTGTCCTCATCTGAAAAACAGGGATGACCAGAGTGTGTCCTCATAACAGGGAGGAGAGACACCAGGCGACGCCTCAACGAGGGCTGGACTACGGGCATTCCTGTGTGCGTGTAAGGCGTCATCTCAAAACCTACTGATCACGTCAGGGAATTCTGACCCCTTTGTCTCACAAGGATAAAGACACATTTTGGGGGATTTTAGGGAGACTTCCTCGGATCAAGGGACTTGTGAGAGACCCTGAGAACTTTGGACTAAACAGAAGCATCGTAATCTGAGTAATTCCCTTGTGCCATTTTCTTTCTATGATAAAAGTTTAGAACATTTTATGTATTAATTTTCGAAACTGACTTTTCATCTTGCATGTTAAGTTTTTATATGAACTGGATTCTTTGCTTTCCAAGGTGACACCATCCCCTGCATTTCTGGAGGACGTGACATTCAGTCGCTCTCGTCGGTTGACTTCTGGTTTTGTGGAGAACAAGTACAGAAAAATACAGTTTGTGAAGAGAGTCTTCCCATTTTCTGGGACTTGTAAAGACCTCGTTGTTCCAGGTGGTGGACCCCAAGTGAGAGAGAAGACTGTTGCTGTGAGGAATGGCAGTTTGGAGAGAGCAGAGTTGCCGCCAGGAGTTGCTGATGTAAAACTAATTTCTTCCAGGCAAGATGGTGCTCACTGGGGAGCAATGACTGGCAGGCTCACTTCTGGGGGAGCCCTCTCTTTGGGGCCACCCACCACGTCATCTGTGGGATGGGCTGCTTTTGCTGGTTGCCATCCAGACATTTTGCTCTGTAATTCTCCAGGAACCATGCTTCATTCTGATTTCAGCCCTAGAGATGGTTCCCTGAGACCCTGTGAGGCTCTGCAAATAACAGAGCTTTGTAGCTGGAGGCATAAGCCTCTTCAGTGATACTAAGTGTTCATTTGAAGACGCCTTTTGGCGATTTTCCTTTTGAGTTAAGCAGACATAGGTCCAAACTCCAGCAGCTTCTCACCAGGTGGCTGGTGTGGGAGTTATTATTTAGTTTAATTTCCTCAGCTTTAAAACTTAAAGGTTGATGATGATAATGGTGTTAAAAATGATGATGGCGGTGAGGATGAAGATAATTCTGGCGATGGTAATGCAGGTGATGATGATGAGGATGCTAATGAAGGGGTGACGACGGTGGTGATGATGGAGGTGAGGATGATCATGAAGTTGGTGATGATGATGAGGTGATGAGGGTGAAGGTGGTGATGATGATGATGACGATGAAGAGGTGATGATGGTGGTGATGATGTCTAGTCATGATGATGATCACGGCACCTCTCTCAGCTGACTGGTGAGGGTGAGAGCTAATCCATGTTAAGTAACCAACACGGAGTCAGATCTACTAAAGGGAGCTCATTAAATTGCAGCTGTCCTTACCTTTCTCCACAAACCTCTATTGAATTTCCTTTATTTGGGTGGGTAGACATACATACATGCTCATACATATGTGTGTGTATGTATATATATATTTATATATATATGTATGTATGTATGTATATTGGTTTATATTGCTGCTGTGAAAAGTAAGCACAAACTCGAGGTCACACATCGACTGCCTTGGTGACGTGTACAGGGCAGCACCAGCGGGGGTCTATTCTCTTATCAGGCCAATCACCAGCCAACTTGCCCAGTGAAGACCACTGGTTCCATCCATCTTCTATGCCTCTCCCAGTTTTTGTTTACTCGCACCTAAATTTATGTTAATGAAATGTCTTTGATTCCTCAGTGTGGCAAGAGACCAAGGTTTGGGCCCCAACTTTTGCCCAACCAAGGTGACTCCTGTGAGTGGCCCCTGGGAGTTCTGGTCTCCCTCCCCCTAAATTCTGTGTGAGTGGAGCAGGCTTTGCCCATCCTGCCTGGCACACGGTGGTTACTTGGCCCAGATCTTGAATGGGCTTGAACAGTGAGGCCGCACCCTCCCTAGCAGAGACCTAGGAATCTACACCAGCCTGAGATTTGCAGAGTTTAATCTCACCTTCTGAAGTTTTGACTGGACCTTGTGATTTATAGAAGACATTTCCACATCACTTATCTCAAAGCTTCCAGGCCTTGTTTCAGAGCGGGCCGTCCAGGCTGGTTGACCTCCTGGCTTTCTGAGCCTTCCTCTTGCCCCCAGGACCCCTACCCCCCAGAAGTCCAAGGGCCCGGGCTGCCTGGCTTGGGTGGAAGAGCCCCCTCCGTCCCAATGGGTCCCCACCTTCCCTTCCTCCCCTGCTCTCCAAACTGAAACTATTCTTGAATCACAGCAGCTGACCTCAAGGAAGCCCAGGATTTTATAATTAAAGTAATTTGCACTCAGATGTAAATGAGGCTTGATGCTCCCGGACGACTTGAATTTTAAAGAGGAGGTGGTGATGACTCTCCCTGAATTGGAATGCCCTGGGGGTGGGGACACGAGAGGGACAACAAATGCTGTGGCTTCCTGTCTGTCTAAGTCGCCTGAGTTCGGGAGGCAGGGGCACTGAACTCAGGAGCTTGAGGGTTTTGCCCAAACCATCCCGGCCCTTGTTAGCGGGTCAGCAGTAGGAGAGTCTAACTGCGTCAGGAAAACTCCATAAGGCCACCCTGCAGCCTGATGCTGTCCCTGACATCTTAGCCATAGGAAAGCTACTAGTTCCAGACAGCAGAATGGGCTCGTGCCTTAGGGAAGTACATCAGCTCTTTGACCAGGCTAAGTGGGTCTGACCGGGGTCCGCCTGAGCAGGCATAGCAAGGCGAGGACTGACTTCGAGATGACCTTGCACCACCTTTTTTTAAACACTTGAAAGTGCGACCCACAGGAAGAAGCCTGGCGCCAGCGCAGTGGCCTTGGAATGGTCCCAGCAACGCTGGGCGCTGACCCACTGCCACCAAGTCCTCAGCTGAACCCAGTGCAGCCCCTGCCAGAGCTCCCTGAGTCTGTCCTTTGTCATGCTGTCGCTGACCTCTTACAGGCGACAAACCTTCCCATTTAAAGATGCTTCGGCTTGAATCTGTTGGCTGACACTCACCAAGGCCGCCCGCGTTGGAAGGCACCCTCATCTCGCTTTAGCTTTGCAAAGAGGCAGCAGCTGTTAACAGACCGGGTCTGCTGCTTGCCGGCCGAGGCCAGTGCTCAGGAGGAGGAGCATGATGGGAGCAAAGGTTGATCCGCAAGGCGCACCAGCAGAGCTGCCCGTGTGAGATCAGTCCCTGCTGCAGGGGCACAGCGGGCAGGTGGACACAGGTCATGCGCGGGCGGCCACTGGGGAAGCGGAGGTGTTTGGAGAAGTCTGCAGCCTTGGTGATTGTGGACTGGGCGTCTGCGGGCGCATCAGCGTCTCAGGTCAGTCGCCAGTCTTCTGGACTCGCCTGAGAAGTCTAGTTTGGTGCGTCACCTGTGTCTCCCAGTTCAGCTCCTCGGTAAGTAGCCACGTGTGAGCCAATGTCATGGATTCGTCCGTCTTGTGGGACAGCTGCCTTCACTGGGTCTGCTTTATGCCTGGTCACACACCATACTGACCCATGTGGCCCAGAAGTAACTGTCAGTATTTGAAACTTCACCTCTCAGATCCTGAAGATTCTTAGTATTAGTTATTTCCCCTTCACGGGAGTTTTCAGCGTCATTTATGTTAGCGTTTTCGATGATGGCTGCAGCTGCTTTCAAGCCGCGAGTTTACAGGGAGATGAGCTTCTCAGGGGGCGACGCGGGCAGGCTGGCATGGCTCCGGGTCCCCCCTTTAACCCTGCCGGGCAAGGGAAGTGCTGCCCACTTCTCTGAGCTTCTTCACGGGCTGGATGCGCAAGTTGATTGCCATCATACACAACCCGAAATATCAGTTACCAAAACCCAATATACCTGCGTATGGAAACTGTAATGTTCACAGATGCGCGGAAAAGGACGTGGGGGTCAACCCTGAGGTTTCCGGGACACACGCCCTGAGCTGAGGTCCTGGGCATCTCGGGGGACAAAGGAGGGGGCTCCACGTGGCAAAGAGAAATGACTCATCTTTACTCTTGCTCTAAAGTGAAGGTCAATAACTCCCCCTTCCACAGTCTTCTGGAGAATAAAGACAAAGACCAACTCTTGTCAAGGAGAGGGCGGAGGCCCCAGGGGAGCAGACGGCGTCCGATGAAGGGAGGGCTGCGGGGCAGGACAGGAGCTTCTTCTCTGTTTGTAGGACTGTCCTCCCCTGTCCCTGGTCCTTCCTGTCGGAGACTCGCACCTACAGGAGGCCAGTTTGGAGAGACCGAGCTGTGATGCTTCAGTTCCTTCAGCACGAAGCAGCCTCACCCGCACCTGCCAGCCATGGCGTCTGCGTTGGTGTCGGCACGTGTGGCCACGGGCTGGCTGCTGAAAACTGGACCGAGGCCATGGCAGCACGTGAGACTCACTCCTGCTGGATTCAGCAGGTGTTCTTTGCTGGAGAAAGCTAATGTATGAGTTATAATGACGCAGTGTGGACATCAGAGCTGCATTTCCCCCCTGCATCATGTGCGGAGGTCCCCCCGGGATTCATCTTTGAAGCCCTGAGCCCAGGACCTCTGAGCCTGTCTGGTCTCAGAGCCGGGCCTCAAGAGGGGGCGTTAAGGTAATGACGTCGGTTGGCTGGGCCCTCATCCATGTGACGAGTGCCCGCAGGTGACATGCAGGCCGACACACACAGAAGGAAGAAGCCCTGTGAGGACCCCGAGAGAGGCTGCCACCTACATGCCAGGGCGTGACCGCTGGCTGATGTCGTGATTTCAAACATTTGCCTCCAGACCTGAGAGGAAATACATTTCTTTACGAAAGCCACGCAGGGGTACTTTGTTATGGCGGCTGGAACAGACTGATTCACTCAGATGGCATAATACACTTGCCTAGACTTTGTCCTGCTGTTTAGTTCACTTCTGTGTGTGGTGAAGACAAGGACAGTTGATGTAAACGAGGCTCCAAGCTGAACGTGCCAGATGAGGACGGCCTCCTGAGGTCCTCAGCACGTCTGGGGACAGGGAGCATGGCCTCCACCAGCACCCCGACAAGGACGGCCAGCTCGGCAGAAGGAGGGCTGGGCGCTAGCAGAGATGGCCCAGGACGAGAGCCCTCTGTTCCCCAGAGTCCCTGCTGGGACGCGGCCACCCAGCCCTAGACCAGGCTTCCCGTCTTCTCTCCCGGGGACGGTCCAGCTGATGGGGAGGGAGTGAGGTGATTTGCTTCCCAGCAGTCAGGAGGGCCTCTCCGTGCCCTCCGGCTTCCTTGCTGGCCCCTTGCTCGCAAAACCTGCTTGGTAAGTCCACTAGGTGCCGTAGACGTAGACGGGACACATGGAGAAGAGAAGAGAAGAGCTCAGCTTGCATCCAAGGTCGTCAGCTGGCAGATTCTCCTGCCGTGGGAAGGCCGCCTGTGCCGACCTCCAGCTCGGTGGCGGGGACTCGCCCACGACAAACACGGAGGCCAATCTGCTGACCTCGAAGGGCACTGACGTCATGTTAATCTCCCAAAGCAACAAGCTGCCACTGTCCTGTTTAACCAAACCGGCACCTGGGTCCTCAGGCCAGCCAAGCAAACACGTCGGTGACCCGTGGAGGCTTTTCGTAGTCATGGGCTTGTGAGCGTCACTGAGTGGAGTTTTCGGGAATGCTGCAGCCGTGTCCCTGTCGTGGCGGCCGGCGTGCAGATGAGGTCAAGCACGGCCCGGCTGATCAGGTGCCGCACGGTCACACTCTGATGTCCCCGTGCTAGCTGACCGCATGACGGCCGTGAGTCTGACGCCTGTTGATTTGCTTTGGTCTCGAGTCTGTGGAAGGAGGGACACTCAGAAGGTCACTAACGCCCACAGTCACGTGGCTGCAATGCGGCACAGCCGTCTTGCTCCTCTAGTTCCGATGTGTCCTTAACCGCCGCCGCTGGGATCCTGTGGGACAGTCAGGTTGTGTCTGGGGGCCACACCTAAGTGCAGACGGGGGTGACCCTGCTCTCCAGAGGAGGGCGGGGCGGGACGGAGGGACTCCAGCTGCTAGACGTCAGGAGGATGGGCCCCTGGAAAGGTGCCTGTTTCCAGGTGGCTGCATTATCAGCATTGTTTGCTTATGGCGGCCACTGACTGCATGGTGTTGACAGGAACTAGCCTTCAATACGCAGCAGAAACACCACCACATGCCCTGGGTGAGCACGAACTGCTCGTCCCATTTTAGCGCTCACCACGCTGAGGCTGGGCGGCAGTTCAGGGATGCCCTCTCCCTGCTGCCGGCCCCACGCCCCGTCCCCGCGGAGACCACGCCTGGGATGACAGCCCCAGACCAGCTGTCTTCTTGTTTTGATTCCTCTCCTAGTGCTTTGTAGTCATCGTTCTTCTGCTTTTCTCTTGGGGGCAAGCGATACTCTCCCAGTTCGATGACAGGTGCAGCTAGTGAGAATGAGTTCAGGTCACAGATAACTTACTTTGCAAGCACGGTCCCTAGAAATTGCCTCAGTCCCTGCGCACTGATGTGAAGAACGAGAGCGAAGCTGCTTCTGATTCCCTTGCGCACATCACTCAGCAAAGGAGCCTCCGAGGAGCTGAGGTTCTAGGATGAATCGTTCTAGTCTCAGGAGGAGAAAGGTGCATCCCTGTAGCTACTTTGTGCTTCTTACTAGACAGATGAAAGCACCGAGAGGGTGTCCGGTCCAGCTTGAAAGTGCCGAGAGGGTGTCCGGTCCAGCTTGAAAGCACCGAGAGGGTGTCCGGTCCAGCTTGAAAGCGCCGAGAGGGTGTCCGGTCCAGCTCGAAAGCGCCGAGAGGGTGTCCGGTCCAGCTTGAAAGCTCTTGTCGGCATCACCCCAGTCCAAGCCCCCGTCGCGGGAAGCTGTCAGCGCCGGACTGGTCTGCCTTACCTGGGAGCAGACCCCGCCTGCCCTCAGCTCCTGTCTTGAGGGCCTGGGCCGCTGGGCCTTCATAGTCCAGGCTCTAGAATTGTACAATGTACACTTGTCCCAAATGGTTTCTTCTCGTGCCTCGACTATCCCAGTTTCCTTCCACGAGGAAGAATTGTGTGCCCCAAATTCACCTGCGGTCACACTAGAGAGTGACGTTCTAGGGGCCGTTCTGTTGACGCGAGACCACTTGTCTGAGGCCCTGACCCAGTCTGACGGGTGACCCAGTGGGAGGGGATCTGGACACGCATGCAACAGCCGTTCGGGTGCAGAGGGACGGTCACGTGAGGACGAGCCCGAGGCGGAGGCGTGAGGAGGAGCGGGGACATCTTGCTGGTGGCCTCCAGCCTCCAGAACTGCCAGATGTGAATTATTCGTGGTGCCATGTGGTGCGGTCCCCGCTGACCAGTACTGCACGCGGCCATCCCTTAGCCGGAATGCGGGGACATCTGCCTCCCCTTGCTCCCCGTGGAGTGAGGCCGTGGCATCTGCCCTGCAGCTAGATGGACAGAGGAGATAATGGACAGTGCCTGCACAGTGTCACTGAGTGTGACCTCCTGGTCATACACATTCTGTCGTCACAGTCTCGTGGTTTTAGTGACTAATCAGAATGTTAGCGACACACGGCTGGGCCCGTCTGATCTGAGCTACTTCACAGCTCCTTCAGGGTTGAGTCCATCCGTCCCCGAGTCCTTCCGCAGACGGCCCCACCGACTGCACCCCGTGTCTCCGTTCCTTCCTTCCTTCCTGGGACTTTGGCTTGTGGCCTCTGACGTCCTCTTGGTTTACTGGCCTCTGAGTCTTTAAAGACATGTTTCACAAAGAGTTAAATCGCTTGGTGTTTTCTCACCGGCCCACGTGTGCAGACACGGGCACCGCTCTTGCCATGGCCAGTTGTGCTCGTGCTAATAACAGAGGTGCTTTTCAGTGCCTCCGAACCTCGGCCTTCTGCAAGCCTGGGCTGTCACCCACACGGTGTGGCACCCTCCCAGATCTGCGAGCGGAGGACGGCTGATGAAGAAGCTGCGAGACACCCTGGCTGCCGGCCCTGGGCCCTGGGGACCTGGCCTCCCACCCAGCCTGGACCTGCGGAGGCTGTTGCCCCTGAATCCAGAGCGCGCCAGGCTTGTGGACCTGGGCATCCTTTGATGGGCTGTGTGGGCCCCATTTCTTCCACAGAATACCGTTGGGGTCAGAGCCCTCGTGTCTATAAATACAGTGTCATTTTTGTCAGTCACTGGAAGCTGTGTCTGGCTACTGCTCACCTCCCGCTGGCCCAGGGGTCGTCCCTGGCTGCTTCCATTTCGGATGGTCCGTGATGACCACAGATGTTACCACTGCATTTCGTTTTTCCATGTCATCACGAAGGAAGGATTTAAAGAATCACACTCCTTTCAGCTTAAAAATGTTCTGTACCCTTCACTCGGCAGAGCCAGGCGGCCACTCCCACCCCAGCCTTCCAGAAAAGTCTCCTCCAGGACATCGCTCCAAATGAAGGGTCAAAACCAAATCGAGTCCTGTTCCCAGAGTGGGACAGTGGACTCTGTTTTATGACCTTCTCCTGTGTGCCTGGGAGGCTGGGGCCCGTTACACAGCTGGTGGGTGGCTCTCAGGTGCAGTCGACCAGGCAGCTGAGTGGCTGTGGGGTGTCTGCTGTCTGGCGGCCACGGCGCAGCTCGCAGGTGCCGCGGTTTTCGGTCGTGCCTCTGGTTGCTTCAAGAATGTTCAGACGCCACTGTTAGGGCTTCTTCATAGTCGGGAGCGTGGGAGTCTTCCCTTTTCAGAGGTGCTTCTGTGAATCAGCGAATCCGCAGGAGTGTGATCCGCACGCTGTCAGAACGTGCGAGCTCCCGCGTAGAAGCGGTCCCTCCAGGGCAAGCCAGGGTCGCCGTCGATTGGCACCGAGGAGCCCAGCCCAGAGGACGTCTGTCGAGGAAGCCACTCTGAAAATCGGGCTTTCTGGTTTGATTGTTCAACCCTTAATCACAGCTTTAATCTGGGGAAGCAGCACTCCCAGATACAGAATGAGGATATTCTGGGATACTCGGAAGAAAAACAGGGAAATGTGCTAAAATCCAAGAGCTCTCCGTGGGAGCAGAAGGGAAAGTGTGCACATGGTAATTCTCGCCAGTGTCTGGTCTTGAGCCCCAGGTCAGCGGAAAGTCACCAGGCCACACTCAGACACACACAGCCACAGTGCCAGCCAGCTGGAGCCCACATCCCAGATGCAAGACCCCAACATGCTGGGGAAGCTAAAAAGTAGCCTGGCTCCCAAGGATGCCAGCCCCTCAGACTGCTGAGCAGCGGGGAGATACCCTGCCCCGCTCTGCACCTGTCTCCCTCGCTGTATAGACCCCATCCCTGACAGTTCGTGGCCGACTCACCTCCCTGAGCCTGGCCCTCTTCTCCCGAGGACAGTGAGGAGAGGAACTCTTTCTGCTCACTCGAGGTGAGTCCTTTCAGCTGTGCTCTCTGGCCATCCACTGTGACTCCATCTTCCAGGGGTGGGTTTGCTTTGCTTATTCCTTGCGCAGTTCTAGTTTGGGGGATTCTGGTTGGGCCCCTATGCTCTCTAAATACAATACAGAGAGGAAGGATGGTGGAGACTCAGTTATCAGATTTGGAAGGAGCCCTGGGAATTCCCAGCATGCCCAGCTAAGTGCATCTGTTGTGAGAATCGAAAGCCATCATTCTGCAATGGTCTTTAGCCCAGGGGTGTGTACCTGGGGATTTTGACCTTTAAGGCAGGTGTCTGGCCCTCCCTTCTGCGAGAGCCCAGGGCTTCCCAATCCTTCTCGGAGGGGCACGAGCCCTGACATCGTCCCTGCTGCAGCCAGCCCAGCCCTGACGGAGTTCAGTGTGCACCTGTCTGTCCTGTCTGTCATCTCAAAGCACTAACAGTGGCCTGTGAGCTGTGGTTTGAAGATGAAACTAGACTTTGCGTGGAGAGGATTGGCCCCACACCTAACACCTACCTGTGCGGTCCGCATTAGCGCTCCAGTCACCCTAAGACAAAAGCACCAACGGAGACTTGAACTACATTTTAAATTGAATGATGGACTTAGTATAAATGGGGTCAGCGAACCACAGAGTACGGACTGATGTCACAGACGGAAGCACCTACTTAAGGGGACACAGTCCCGTCTGCTGCCGGGGCCCCTCAGCGTGACCTCTTGTCCAGCCAGCTCCTGTCCCTTGGCGAGGCCACTGGCCTGTCACCACGTGGACAGACAGTGCGTGGGGCGAGCAAGAAGCAGGTGCTGCGGAAGGAGACTCGGCTCTAGGGTTGTCCAGTGGAATCGTGGATCATGTGCAGCGAAAGGTTCATTTTAAATCTCTTGAACTGAGATGTATTTATTTTCCTTTTACTGAATTTAATCCAGCACGTGTTCAAAAAGTGCTTGAGATTCTGTGGATGCTGGGAGCTGCTCACAGCACTGGACACCCGGGGGACGGGCATTTTAAGGGGAGGGAGACGTACCAGTGGTGACAAAGGCAAGAAGTCCTTGGTGTTGAACGCGAGTCCCCTACTCCGTGGCTTCGTTCTCCCTGGTTCTGGTGCCTCTGTCAACCGCAGCCCCGCCTCCTGGAGACAGGAGGGCGTTTCGCATCACCACGGCGCAACGTCACGTGCTCCGCGCAGAGACCAAATTAAGGGCGTGATTGTCATTGTTCCGTTTTATTATTAATTATCGCTGTTAATCTGTTACTGCGCCTGCTGTATAAAGAGGCCTTGCCGTGTCTGCACGAGTGTGTGGCGACATGCACACTGTGTGCTGTGGTACGTAGCCGCCGTGTCACAGCGCAGCACTGCGAGCCCGAAACGTAAGTTCGGTGCTTGCTGCTGTGGAATATAATGTACCGTTTTTATTTCATTCTAAGTCACGCGTTTTTGCCATTTTAATGCCCCCACAATCTGGTGCAGCTCATATTCAAAGGTGACTTTGTAAATAAACCCGCTTTCTTTTTCCCCGAACACCTCGTGAGAAATTGGGATACGGCTTAGAGTCGATGGTGGCTGAAAACTGAATAAATGTGGTGACCTGGTGTGTTGTAATATGTGCCGTGGATGCTCCAGCACAGAACATGTGGTTCGAGACTCTATGGTTTCAGACCCGATGGGGGTCGTGGAAGGTCCCCCTGGATAAAGGTGACCTGCTGACACTTAGCAGCGACAGAGCGGGTCACAGCAGGAGGCATTGGAGGACTCCCCGAGGTGGGGGCCCTGTGACTTGCACTGGGCGGTGGGGAAGTGCATTCAGGAGAGGCTACGGCAGACGCCCAAAGGCGAGGGTGTGAGCTGGTGGCTCCCGGGACGAGCGTCCCAGCAGAGGGGCCGGTAGCTGAAAAGACCCAGGGGCCAAGGTCTGTGGGGACGGTCCAGGCAGGGCACGTGGGCCAGCGTGTCTGAGCAAGGGACAGGAGCAGGCGGTGACGTCAGAGAGGGGACAGGAGCAGGCGGTGACGTCAGAGAGGGGACAGGAGCAGGCGGTGACGTCAGAGAGGGGACAGGAGCAGGCGGTGACG
>RJWH01004007.1:0-51249 GCA_004363575.1 Solenodon paradoxus | reverse complement strand
GGCTTCTGGAAGGTTCTGAGCAGAGGACAGAGATGATCTGACGCTTTTCGACAGGCCCTCTCCGGCTGGCGGGTTAGACAGTGTGGGTGGAGGGCGAAGGTGGAGGAAGGGCGCGCTGGGCTCCATCGTGGCGACGCTGGGAATGCTGACGGGACCCGGACCAGGGACGTGGCCCCGCAGATGGCCACGAACTGGTTCTGCATCTTTGGAGGGGCGGCTAGTGACTTCCCGGGGCAGCGAGGCGAGGTCTGAGGAGGGGGACACAGGAGGACCCCAAGGCGGCTGTAAGAACGGGGGCACGAGCACATGCACACGGCGCCGGACGCCGTGCTGTCACGCGGCGCCGCCGCAGCGGCTCCCCAGACACTCGTCTGAACGCATAGAATGTCTTCTGTGGAGGGGACGTAGCGTCATCCTGACCCCTGACAGCTGTCAGGAAGTGCTGGCTCCTCGGTTCCACCCAACACGCGTGTGCGTATTTCCGGCTGCAACACCGGCGAGAAGGAGTCTCCACGTGACGGGTGAGCGGCGCCGGCGTGTGGCAGCGCGTGGCGGGCTGCGGCGGGGTTAGCAGCGCGCGGGCCTCCGCTCAGCAGGCTTTCCCCTAAAATCCCGTCCTTGGGATTCTTGCGTGACCCCCTGCAGGTGGGATCCCCACCACCTCCCTCCCCTGTTGAGCCCCCGGGAGCATCGGGGCCGGGCTGGCGGGAGTCGGGTGCCTGCTCCCGAGTGTGGCGGGAATGAAGCCTTCCCTCGCTCGTTGCTCTGGGGGACTGTGCTCTTCCTCTCAAAATTCTTCTCTCCTGCTGTTCGCTGTGCAGACAAACTCCGTTTACAGCAACGCAGTTAAGCTTTTACACTTAGATCTGTGCGACTTCACGTGGGGGCTCTGCGGACCCTCCCTCGTTCTCTCCTGTGTTCTCCACATGCTGCTGTCCTTTGGGCCGAATCAGTTTAGGGTTTGCAGGGGGTCGCGATGCAGCATTAGCTGAGGCGCACAGCCTTGTCCCCGCACTTCCTTTCTGCTAGAGTTTGTCTTTTTCTAATGTCTCTCACGACTTTTCCGTTTACTTAGTTTTCATGGTATATGTGACTCGCTCATCTCCCAGTTCTCCTGCAGGAATAAGTACATCTTTTTTCTTTTTAAAGGACAGGTGCAGGCAGGAAGAGACAGAGAGAGGAGGAAGCAGTTTTATGTATTATTTTATTTAATTGTTCACCTTGGCTGTTCCCCGGCCCCAGGGCGTGAACCCGAGTCCTTGGGATGTGTGTGGACTGTGCCCGGCCAAAGGCGGCAGACCAAGCGCTGCTCCACCAGGGTGCACCTGAGTATTCCTTTCAATACATTCACATGCGTCAGGGTCTTGACTTGTTTTTCTCTTCAGGGCATCTCTCTGGGAGCGTCGTGAGGCCCCAGTCTGGACGGTGCCCAGTTCTTATGCCGGAGTCTTCCAGTCACTGTGCAAAGTATTTTAATTTCTCACCTGTTTGAGCGTCTGTTTCCTGCGTGCCAGACATGCCTTTCCTTGCACTGTTGTTTTGCTTTAAAGTTCATTGTTCAGTAGCTTTTTGAATACGGCTGCATGAGAGGCAGATGTTTGACTGAATTGTTTTGAACTCGCTTCCTTTGCTGGCTTGATATTTGGGTGTAGATTTCTAGGCCGCTGCTCGCCTTTTGCTGCACCCGGGCACCCTCATGTCCAGAGCAGGGACAGGGCAGGGCCTTGGGTTCCTCTCAGAGGGGTCAAGGAAGGTCGGTCCCAAAGGCCTGCCTCTCCCCGTCACGGGGGCCTGAGCTGAGCGCTGGTCCTGTGTTCAGTGCCTTGTGCTCAGTGCTTGGTCGTCAGATGTCACACAAAGACAATGACCCCT
Organism: Solenodon paradoxus; assembly: GCA_004363575.1. Lineage (NCBI taxonomy): Eukaryota > Metazoa > Chordata > Mammalia > Eulipotyphla > Solenodontidae > Solenodon > Solenodon paradoxus. Next base: position 49,377 of record RJWH01004007.1, on the reverse strand, counting down.
TTGCTGCATCCACACGCCCCATGTTTTCACCATGACCAAGGCCACGTAAATGAGCAGCAAGCACCTAACGATGCAGCCCTTGCGAGAGGGGGCGGGGGGTGGGAATGCAGATGGTGACGAAGCCCATGAGCAGTGCGCGAGGTTCCCTGTGTTTGGAGGCGCAGACACGTGTTTTCCCAGCCCCGCTGTGCAGACGAGAGACATTCCTGCCAAGACGCGGCCGCTGAAGGTCTTCGTGCTGTTACCGTCCGCCCCGCCTGTCCCCGCAGTCCCTGTAGGTGCTAGTGGGGGGCCGCGCATGGCCCTCAGGAGCAGGAGCTGACTGTCAGGAGAAGTCAGTGGAGGTGGGTGAGTGGTCAGGAACATTCTGGAGGCAGCAGCGGGCGGTCACCCAGGGGACGCCGCTCTGCAGGTCACTAACAGGCTGCTCAGTGGGAGGGACCAGGTTGGGAAGACTCAGCCTCTCAAGTCCTCCGCGTTCAGAAGACTCTGCCACGGCGTCGGCTGCACTTGCCGCGATGCTAGCGGCCGGAACACAGCAGAACCTGCAAACATAAAGGACTTTCAGAATGAGGTGCATGTCGGCCTTAGCTCGGAGGCCAGCGGAAAACTGAGAGGCCCCGGGCCTGCTAATTCTAGCGAAGAAATGGACGCTGACGCTCTCGCCAAGGAAGTGAACTGCTGACAGCCCGAGTCTTGGGATGACCTCGCCTTGCTGCTTTCACGGGTGCTGGACTCGGAGCTGACACTGTCCTGCTGGGGTCCCCGTGCAGTCTCTGCTGACCATGAGTTTTGCCCTTTGATCCGAGGGTAGGGGGCTCAGCTGGCTTCAGGTAATTTCCTCCTGGTCCTCCTTTGGTCCTCTTGATGGCTGCTGGCCATCCTGTCGGGTCTAGTCCATCTCGCGGTGTCCGGCTCTTTCCAGGCCGTGTTTTCCTGCTCTGTCAGCGATGCCTTTACGTCTGCAGGAAGTAGTTCTGCGGCAGGATCACGATCGTCTCTGCTCACTTGGAATTTCTATCTGCTTCTGCGATCGTTCCTCATTTTTTTTCATGGATTTGTTCTATTTTTGTGCCCTAATTTGTATGTGCCCTAAACTGAAGGAACATTGGTCTCATTTTGATTTATTCATGTGCTTTCCGGCTTGCGATCCTAACTCCCAGAGTGTCCTCAGCTCCTTCCATATCATTAACCACTTTCATGCCTCTTGAAATATTTGAAGTTAACATGAAAACACTGGAACACAGAAAAACGCATACCTATTATTCATTAGAGTCCGTGTTCGTCTCTGAAAATTAACCCCCAGCAATGCTAATGAGAGTGACTTTTCTCCATCCAGTGAGACAGACTGTCTCTAAAATGAATTCCTATACACATGGGGAAATAATTCTCCAGAAGGATATTGCAAACAATACTTAGACATTTCCTGGGTAGAGCATTAACATATTTGTTTTTTTTAAACTCCAGAGATTTGTAAAACACATAGCAAAACTGAAATTTTCCCTTGTTGCCAAGCCAATGCAAATATTTGATAAAAAGACCATCTTTCCGCACAGAGTATGTAAAATCTCATGAGTGTGTTCTTCTGTCCTGTCTCTGAAATTCTTTTTCTCAACCACTCATTCTTCTTGGCCCTTGACATCTTATTATGGAATTTTATTACAATAGATATTTCTGACTGTGATTGGATGTTCTTTAGTATAGCATGGAGATATTTTATTTAAAAAGTATTCACTCAGTTAAAAACTGAAGGCTTCAGTTATGTACTAGTCAGTGCACTAGACACCAGGAACGAGGTGGCATCGTCTTGCATGAAGTGTCCCTCTATCAGCTTGTAAGGAAGTGAGGGGCTCACACCGAGCAGCTGTGGTAAGAGCCTTGCGAGGTGGATGCAGGAATCTGAGAAACAGGACATCCAATCCGGACTGGGAGGTAGAAAAGCAGGAAAACATTCGTAGCAAACTGACATTTAAAATGCTATTCAAAGAATGAGTAGTGCTGCTTGGATGCCGAATTGTAGACGTTACAGAAAGCTTTCGGTACTCGTGTGGACCGGTGGGGGGAAGAGGTCTGAGGACAAGGCTCTGAAGACAGTTTGTGCTCTAGGCATGAGGGTGTTTTCCAGGCTAAGTCACTAGTATCGAGCAGCTGTACATTTTACATTGCTTTTTTCCATGAGCTACTATGAAAATCTATTAGTTATTCCATCAATTTATGCAGAACCAATTTAATTCCTTCTGGGATCATTCGAGACTTACTGTGATCAGCTAGGCCCCCACGGTTGTGGGGGTACGTGTTGGAATGCTCTGTCGGGTACCCCACTAGTTCTTTCCACTCTGGCTGGTTGCAAATGGACTCCTTCCTCCCCGCTGCCAGCTTCAGGGATTCTCCACCTGCTTCCCTCTGGTATTTCTTAGCCAACATTGGCAATTTCCTCACATGTGCAAACATAAGGACGCAGTGAAAGACTCGTCAGAGGGATATTCTTCAGCGTTCTAGAGCTCCCTCTCCATGCAGCTTCCTTCTCTCTTCTTTCTCAGTCGAGGGTCTTCGGCCTCCCACAGTCTCATGCTTTGTTGACTCAACTCAGACAGCTCCTGAGTTGTATGGGTGTCCTTCATATGGAATGATCTGGAAGCTCTCTCTGGGCAGGAAGCTGACCACTAGTAGAATTCACTGTGTTTGTTTGCTTCTTTCATTCCTTCATGTTCTATATGCCTGAATGTGAAATTGCAGGAGGTTCAGTCCAGTTCCGTGTGTGTGTGTGTGTGTGTGTGTGTATGTGTGTGTGTGTGTGTGTGTGTGTCATGGCTAGAGAGAGAATCTTATACTTCTAAGTTCTGTGTCATTGTGAAACTTTATCCAGTGACCGTTCATGAGGACGGTTCTGTCAGCGCTTCACTGCTGAGGACAGAATGACGGAAACACATTAGAGGGAAACGCGCAATTGCTAACACATGGACCTCTCTTTCTAGGCTGACTTGGAATGATTTCATAGAAACTTAAATGCTTTCAAGTCATTATGAGACTATCCACTAACCTGCTTTCAGATTGTCTGATCAAGGTGACATGACATTTCTAAGCATTTATTCAAATATCCAACAATTTTTGGGTCTCAGAGTCAGCTAAGATTATGCTTTCTAGATAAGATTTACTGCAGTAAAGTTACATGACTTCATTTTGGAAGACCTTTACAGAAGCAGTCCATTCACATATTTCTGTGAAATCAGTAAACATATTTTGAATCTAAATGGCATTTCTATTCAAAATAAATATACCCAAACTGCCAAACTAGTGGACAGTTTTAGTTCTTATGCTTTCTTGTCTCTCTGAAGAATGACACTGTTGAAAACTTCTGGCCGACTTCCCCAAGGGAGCGCCTTTTGTTTCTAAGGCATCCTCTCTAGGTGTGGACTATTGATGTCATAATTTCCTCGATGGTTCTTTTTTCCAGTTTCTTTAAAATCCTTACCTTTTTAATTGAACTGGAGAGGAATACATACAATTGTTCCTAGCACAGTGTTCACTTCATGCAGCTTTTATTATCTGAACACATCACTGGAGCCAGATCAAGAAGCATGAGAAAGCCGGAGCAGCCCTGGGTGCCCCCATGTCCCTTTCCATTCTTTGTGCCCATTTTGCCATGAGTAACCCGTATCCAGACTGTTAACACTATAATTACACTTTTCTATTTTTGTATTTGAGAAAAGTGGAGTCATAAGGTATTTCCTCTTACTGTGTCTGTTTGCTTTCCTGCAACATGATGTTGAATGAGCCATAGTATTTTTATTTGTAATTGTAGATCGCTGCTTCTTACCGTTACATAGCCATTCCCTGTGCAAATACATCCTAACATGTTTCTCCATTTTACTATTTTTGGATATTGGAGTGGTTTCCAGTTTGTCAGTCGCACAAAAAAAATGCTGCTATGAATATCCCAGCATGTGCATTTTGTGAGCATATGTGAGCATTTCTGTGGAGTCAACTCGAGAAGCTGAATTGCTGAGTCATAAGACAGGCTTCTATTCTGCGCCTGCAGATAGAGATGAACGGTTTTCTACGATGGTTTGTCAGCTCACACCCCACCTGCAGCGTGTGGGTCGGTCGCTCTGCAGTGAGGCACTCAGTAGAGCCCCTCTTTTCCATGTTAGTTGCTATGGTAACCTCTTGTGCCTTTAAACGGCATTTTCCTGATTGCTGATAGAATTGTTTCTTCATGTGACATTGGCTACTCCTCTGTGAGCTTTTGCTAAGTGATTGTCCACACCCTTGGGCCATCTTTATTGGACTCCCTTTTTCTTCTGGAGTTCTGTACCCACCTTAGCTGGAGTCCTGGGTCAGCCCTCCTCTGCCCACTTCGACACTAACGACCCAGGCTCCACCTGGGCCGGTCTCTTGACTTCCATGGCTTGGTGCATCTCACCATCATGGGCGCAGCCCCCCGAGTGTGGATTCTCTTCTGGGGGCAGGGAGCCCTATTTCCAGCTACCTAGTGGGCGGCCCACAGGCGGTGCCCTGAGGATGGTATAACTGACCAAGGTGTTTCCTCTGTTTTCCTTTCCTCATGCTCGTTAGCCCCTGCCCTGCCCCGCCCCGCCCTGCCCCTGTCCCGCCCTGCTCACCACCGTGTTGGGAATTACCAGACAGTCTGCACCAGGCTCCCCTCTCCCTCATGGCACAGGCGTGCAGCGAGTCTGCGGGGGTCTGTACCCCGTCTTCTGGACGTAAGAACTCAAGGTTTGCTCCCTGTAACTCCAAGCTGGGACTTGCTTGTTCGGTGGCAGCACCTCCACTGCCAACCTAGTTTTTAAAAACACCTTGACTGAGGGGCGATTCTCTTCTACGAAAATCCACCTGTTGCATCATTCACTGTGCAGTTGGGTGGGTTTTAGTAAATGTGCAAACAGGATCGTCCTCACCACAGTAATTCCAGGCCGTTTCAATGGCCTCAGAAGCAGACGCAGCAGTGATCCCGCCTGCCCACCCACCTGCACCTGAGGGAGCCTCTACTTCTGTCTCCCTGGCATGGTCTCTTCTGGACTCTTCATACGCAGGTCATCAGACAGCATGTCACTGGCTTTTCTTTCTCCAGGGTCACCCATGTGTCGGCCTGTGTCAGTGCTTCATTTCTCCTCATTGTTGAGTGATGGTCGTTGTGTGGATTTTGTTGATCTTCTCCACCTGATGGACACTTGACTTGCCTCCACCTTTGGGTTTCATATATAATGATGCTCTGAACATCCGTGCACAGATTTTTACAGACGTGCGCCTTCACGTGTCTTGGATGTAAACCCAGGGGTGGCGTTCCCTATTCCAGCAGGATGACTCACGAGCGTTTCAGCCTGACACGTGACAGCCCTGAGGGTCTAGGCTTGGCCTAGACTTCTGAGCCGCGAGCTCCTGGAGACCTTAGCTCCTGCGCGGTGCCCACTCAGTGTGTGCAGAAGAGATGAATCCCAGGTTCCTCTCCATAACTGAGTCTCACTGTCAGTTCTGCCCCAAGCTTCCCGTTTGCCAGTGTTTTCTTAATTGCTTCCCGCTTATGAGGACTCAGCAGCCTAACAATGCCATGCCTTCTGGAATCCTCATTCCCTTCCTCTGGAAAGCAGCGCCCCTCGCCCTCAAGTTGAGTCCATTTCTCTGTGGTTTATGTTCTGGTATTCTGTGATGATTCCATCTGCACTCCGAGCAGAGGACTTGTCATCCCGATGTCACTCACAGATGGAACATAGAGAAACAAAGCACACAAGCAGACAAAACCAGCAAGACCTCGGCCGTGGACAGTGACGGCAGAGCTGAGGTTGGGGGTGGGAGCACAGGGCGGTGGGCTCCAGTGGACGCTGGTGGAGACCATTAGACAGTTGGTGGCAGGTGTGGTGTGTTCTCACTTATTTGAGGGGGCGGGGAAATATACTTGTGAAACTGACATTGTTTGTAAATCACAGCTACATGAATATAAAACCATCGCAGTGACAAATGAGCCTCTCTCACGGGACCCTGACGACCCCTAAGCAGAGCAGAGCCTTGGTGCCGTCGGATGCGCCTCCCAGGGACCTCACTCAAGGCCTCCACGCAGCAGGTGCTCAGCTACTTCTCGGTCAAGTTTCTCCCACCTCTCGCCTCTACCCCTTGCCATATATGAATTTTTAAGGGAGCATGACATCCTCTTTCTGTCTGCCACTGTGCCTTGACTATACCCCGTCAGCACGACACACAATGTGGAGGAATCTGTCACCGAAGGAGCCCTCCTCCTTAGCTCTTCCTTTGGTCCCTTAGTACTCAAACCCCAGGGCTCTGTGCCCTGGATTCACAACACAATTCTGTCAGGTGTTTTGTTTAGCTTTTCTCTTACGATGCTGCCATTCTTTTCAAGGAATTCACGCGGTGCGCACAGCTCCCGGGAAGACCGCCGTGCCCCTAGCCGAGGGAGCGTCCCCGAAATGAAGTGCTGTTGCGTGAGCAGAAGGGGGTCCCGGGGAGGGAGGACACAAAAGCCGTCGGAATACAGTTTGGGTTTTCCTTTGCCTGTGGCCCTGCATGTGTATCTCAGAGGAGTCCACGTCGCTCACGGATGTGACCTGGTGGTGACTTCAAAAATCGTAACAAGTGTAAGACATGACAGCGACCTCCTAGGTCACTTCTCTCTAATTACTGGCTCACAACGTGTATTTTTCATTTTTCTAACCGTCATTTAAATAGTTTCGCAAACCGGCTCTCGGAGGCTGGATTGTAATAAAAAGTCTGCATTTAATTAAGAAATTTCTTTTCTACTGACACGTTTTCAAAGACTTTCTCTTCTTCACCAGATTACTTTCCCGACGCTTCAAAAAGAGCCAGAGTTCACTTTGTTTGCCCACAACCCATTCGATGGAGGGGTCATGTGGGAGGTGAAGAACATCTGGGTGGAATTGATCAGTCCTGAGGGGCGCCTGTCTCCCCTCCTCACACGGTGTTTGGGGTGATGTCAGTTTCCTCGAGAGCCAGATGCGAAGTCACAGCCCGCTGTTGGCTATTTATTGGGGTCAGAAGCTGCCAAGTGGAAAGCTGACTGCTTCAGGGGGAACCACTGTCTCGGCGTCGCTGGCGTGTTCGGAGCCACGAAGCGCGGCTGCAGACTTTGTCGCGACTGGGCCGTGAATGAGCGGCCCTGCCTGTCTCCTCGGGGGGAGCCTCCACTTGGACAAGGCGCGTCCTCTCCCCATCTTTGACAGATGACATTCACTCTGCTTCTAGGCTCGGGCATAGCCAGCTGTGACCCCAGTGTCAGCGGGTGGTCGCTGCCAGAGACAGACCAGCAGACGTGGGCACGTGTTTCCCGGAGGACATCTGGAGGATGCTGAGCGCTTCCCCAAGACTTGTCTTCACAGCAGGTGGCAGCTGCTCGTCTGCTGCAGGAGTGTGTGGGGACGGAAGGCAGGTCGTTTGCGAGGTGCAGGAGGGGAAGGAATGGCAGAAACAGTACACGGGGCCAAAATGCGTGCCCCCGAAGTGCTCGCCGCCGTCTGCCCCTATGGTAGCCGTGACAGCTCTTCCTGTCCTCTGTCCTCTGTCTCCGGGCTGTGTAAGCAGGGGTCTCGGCAGGCTCCCCACCAGCCCTCCAACCAGCATCCTGTTGACGTGTTCACGCTAAACTGCAGTGGGGTGAAGCCCAACGTTCCCAGTGCGTGCTCTGCGGACTGTTTGCACAGATGCCTTACGTGAGGGGCCAGCCCCAGCCCCCGCTCCTTGGTCGTGAGCGGGGGTGCAGCCTGGTTTTCCTGGTGCAAGTCCACATCCCAGGGAGGCGCGTGGAGGAGTTCTGATCGAGCTGGGAAGCAGCATGTCTCAGACGTGGGGGCGCTGCCGGCCGACCCTGAGTTTAAACTCCCGCTGCGATGACGTTTCTGCCAGTGAGGTCTTTCCATCTTAGATGACGTGGAGGAAACGAAACTCATTGTCCTTGGTGCCGTGTGGGACCTGACATTGAGAATGACTTTGTGGTCTCGCCTCTGCTGTGGCCCTTTTAGATAAATGTCCTTGTCCTGTTCCCTGAGGGCTGAGGCCCTTCTGTGTGGTCCTTGCAACCGTGCTGGACAAGACCTGTGGAGATGCGGTCGCCATAGAGTCTTTTTTGCCGATTCTTCCCTATTCCCCGTGCCATCAAGCTTGCGATGTCTCTCTTGACTAATTAAAAGAGTCGGGGTGTGGGGTTGTCTCACAGGGAAGCAGCTTTACTCCGGGTTGTGGGGGGGACCTCAGTTTATCCAGGTTTCTCTAAGCCGAAATCGCTCCCATTTCCTCCATTTCTCTCCCTCTGTCTCTCTGTCTCTCTCTGTGTCTGTCTCTGTATCTCTTTGTCTCTCTGTGTCTCTGTCTCTGTGTCTCTCTCCCTCTCTGTCTCTCTGTATCTCTTTGTCTCTCTGTGTCTCTGTCTCTCTCCCTCTCTGTCTCTCTGTATCTCTTTGTCTCTCTGTGTCTCTGTCTCTGTCTTTGTCTCTCTCCCTCTCTGTCTCTCTGTATCTCTTTGTCTCTCTGTGTCTCTGTCTCTCTCTCTCACACACATCGTCTACGATTTCTGCTCCTGAACTACTAATTCCAATATATTTAAGACATAACTAATTTTTCTGACATAAACATAGGCCATCCCAAAAGGTTAACAAATTGTGAATGACCTTTCCATGTCACAGCGATTTAAATGAGAAAGTCAATCAGTGATGATAAAGGAAATACCAGCCTGCACTTACTAAACCCAACACGCAGGCATTAAGCTCTCTCTCCATACTCAGCGTGGATTTTACACGCACACACATACACACACACACAGTGTAGCACTTCACTGTCCCTTTATGTAATATACACATTCCTGCTTCTCACATGGATGTTCATTCGTGACACAGCACAGCTCGGCGCCACCCACGTGCGGCGGACCCCAGACAGCACTCCCACAGGTCTTAGGTCCGCATTCAGGGTCAGCCCGACCGACCGCTCACGAGTTTCTCTGTTCCCGGTGTAACTCTGGTCAAATCCTGCCTTCGGCGTGGTGTCTGCGTTTGGTTAATTGCTTGTGCTCTCAGGGCCTTCTGTGGGGTATGACCTGGCACTTCAGTGATTTTACTTACTAGAAAGACAGACCTGGAAACGTTCGTTCATAGCTGGTGACTAGAGTAGTCTCACGTTGTTAGATCGGGGTCCCTGCGGGTCCCAGAGGAAGATGGCAGCGGAAGGCACAGTGGGGCGTGTGCTGGGGAGATGCCTGGAAGGGAGCGGGGGCAGGACGGGCAGAGGGGCAGCTGACCACCGGTGCAGTGCAGCAGTGTCCCCAAGGCCTCAGGTGGCTTCCACTCCTGACCAGTCAACCACCCGACCTTGGGCCGGGCAGTGCCTGGGGCCAGGGCCCACTGCCAGGGCAGAGCTCAGCTGAGAGACCGGCTGCTGGGGTGTGGGGGCTGCTGTCCTAAAGAGGGGTCTGGACAGAGCCCACAGCGTCCGTTGCAGTGGCAGCAGGGCCCTGGGTCAGCGAGGAAGCACCGTGGTCTCCCGTGGGTACCCACACAGCCACCATCCTGTGCCCTGAAGCTGTGCTTCTGGCAGCGGCCCAGCCCACCCCCAGTTCAGACTTGCTATTGCGAAGGTAGTCCCTTGATTTTGTAAAAGGCCTCACTTTCTTCCTCTCTTACTAGAGTCGTATGTAATGAGTCATATGCAAACCGACCGTCACAGGTCTCATCACACCAGGTTGACTAGCGCTGGCCCTGATCCATACAACCTGTCCACCACCCACCACCAGGCAGAGCAGGGGAGACCCTGCCTCAGACCCCTCCCCACGTCAAGGAGACAGTGCGCCACATTTGACTCGAAGAGGAGAAAACAAAATCCGCAGTCTTCAAACAGGCTGAATCTGTTTCTGCGACCTAGTCCTGGGTTCCTGTCCCGGCGACAGCTTCTCTGGCTCCCGCATCATCTCCTGCAGAGCCCAGCGCCCCTACCCCTGGGGCCGAGGTTTCAAGACAAAAGAACCACCCTGCCTGGACCAGATCAGGCACCCACAGATGAGGTCGCCTCTGCCCGGAGATGTGCGTGTGTGATCAGAAAGCGTGTCTGAGCACAGGTGTCTGAGCACTAGCTCTGTGTGGCCTTTACAAATCTTCTGTTTCTGGCCGAATTCAGGAAATAGAGTGGCAGCGGTTCATACAGCAGATACTGCTGACTATTCGTTACTGAGTGCAATTAGGCACTGGGGAAATGAATTCAGAAGTCAAATGCGTGTGAACCAGTGTGAAAGTAATTTGTAACAGTTAAAACTGAAACCATTTCAATGATCAAGGTCAGGAAAAAAGTTCAGAAAAGCTGATTATATGCCATGTGCATCCACTGCCATTTGCACGTGAGCACTGCAGACACATGGAATATATGTGAAAGGGAGTCAGGAGAAGGAGCAGAGTGTGTACCGATTGCACATTTGAGGTCTGCACTTGATCGCATCATTTCCATACGCAGGTAAGATATGAAGGCAGGTGAACCAGAGGGGGAAATGTGAATAACTACAATGGAAACTCTCGTGGTCTGGGGGAATTGAATGCTGTCTTTGCAAAGGGCCTTCATTGCTGCTGCTACATCTTTTCCATGAAAAATACATGTTAATGGACATACTTTTCAGAAACTGTGCTTTTTAAAATGCTTGACACACGACGTCCAGTGTTCATGGTAAAGCACTTTTAAAGTAATTTCATTTAAAAATGGCTCTCTGTGTACCTAACAATCAGTGCCCTATGGTCCTGGTGACCAGATCTCATCATTCATCCTGTGCTTTCTCCGTATTGAGGACCGGGGGTGGGGGGGGTCAGGGGAGCAAATCGGGACCTTGTTCTCATGGGATTTGACTCTAGGCAGGGAGACGGACAGGACCATGAATATAAAATGCTAAATGAAGCAAGTCAGAAAGGAACAGAAACAGACCAGATGATTTCATTCTTACGGGGAACATAAAGAAACCAAATGAATTGAAGAGCCTCACAGCGCCCAAGTCTCTTAGATTCTGAAAATCGAAGCTGCGGGTACCAGAGGGGACAGGGAGGGCCTCGGGTGGAAGAGGTAGGCATGAGAGAGCTGAGGGGTCCTTGCAGTGAGTGCAGTCGAGTCTGTTCTCCTTCAGCTTCTCTGGTGTGGCAAACTCATGAAACATTCATTGAAAAAGAGGAAACACTCTAAAAATATTAGCAAATCCCTCAGGCTCATTTCCTTTGGTCGAATGTAATAGAAGAGTGACTAGAAACATCATGGTTTAACCCTTTTATCCAAGAAGACTGCATTCCACCTAAATTATCAATGCAGATCAAGCTCTAAATCAGATTGGACAGTAAGTCATCAGTGGCATAAACCCAGAGGAGTTAGAGGTTAAATAAAGCAATTCGAGTGTTCGCAGGTTTTGAGTTGGAAAGTGAATTATATTTTGTGATTCCCATTGAATACGCTGCTTCGGTGAGTGACTACATCATGATGAATTGACCCTTTCCTCTCTGGTTGACAATTTCAGTCCTTCCAGTTTTGCATGATTAGAAATGTCCCATGAACGTGTTTGTGTGTTAAACTGTGACACTCAGCAGGCACTGGATAAATAGTTCTTTGATGAATTTTGAAAAGAAATTAAGGAGAGAAAAATCATGGTCAACAGAAGACATGACCTAGGTTCCGACCGTGGTCCATGGCGAGGCAGCCAGGACGGGGTGGGGGCTGAAGACCAGTCTGGTCAAAGCCCAGCTCCTGACTGGTCCATCAGTCTGTGGGCAAACTTGCTCCTCCTGCGGGACCCGCCCTCTGTTCATCCCAGCAATGGCTGAGTAGCTATCACGAGGAGTTTTGAATGATGCTGTCTCATGAAGCCCTGAGATCGCCTCTGAAACCAGGCTCCAGAGGCTGCCTGGCCGACGGCTCGCCCTCCGGAGGCCCGGTGCTGACCCGTGTCCCTCTCTCTCTTGCAGTGCTCAGCGAAGACCTGCACTCCAGCCTCTACTTCGTCAATGCATCTCTGCAAGAGGTGGTGTTTGCCAGCACCACAGGGACCCTGGTGCCCTGCCCCGCCGCGGGCATACCTCCTGTGTCTCTCAGGTGGTATCTAGCGACGGGCGAGGAGATCTACGACGTCCCTGGGATCCGCCACGTCCACCCCAATGGCACTCTCCAGATTTTCCCCTTCCCTCCTTCGAGCTTTAGTACCTTAATCCACGATAATACTTACCATTGCACAGCTGAAAATCCTTCAGGGAAAATTAGAAGTCAGGATGTCCGCATCAAGGCTGGTGAGTAGGGGTACGCTCCCTTTGAGCCTGCTGGGGCGGGGTGGTGGGGGCCCGGGTGGGAACCCCTTCCGCGGGGGCCAGCGGAGACCCCATCCGCGTTCCCTCTGACCCCGCTAGGGGTCCCTGCGTTTCAGAGGGCCTGGATGCTGGAACTAAAATTTGAGATGAGAGCTCGCAACCTGGTAAGGTCTCCTTCACTCGACCCCAAATGTGTTTTAACGAGTTGATATTCTGATTCCCAGTGTCAGTGTCTCCAGCCTGGTGCCTTTCCTTCCAGTCCCCTCCTGGCCTCCCGCTGCAGGCAGGCGGAGGAGGGAGTGGGGAGAAGACAGGCAGACGATAAGCGAGGAACAGAATTAAAGTATCAAGTGTGCTGCCCTGCAGAGAGCTCCTTTCCTTTCCTGGGATCCCTGTGAAATTCAGAAAGTTTCTTTTCTTTCTGCCTCCTACATGTTGCTGGAATGTTGTCAGCGCATAAATCCTGAAGCCTTCTGTCCCTCTGAACCACATGCCGTGTGACTGCAGCCTGAGACGCACAGACATCACAGGCTCTGCGCGTAGGACGTCTGGTATCATTCCATTGACTTAACAAAGCCTGGAAACACAAATTCACAGCTGGACTCCAGTTTGCAGACTGTTTCCTTCTTTTTTTTCTTTTTTTTTTTTTTTAAGCCTTGCCTTTCAAAGTGTAGAGAAAGCTGACATCGTGTAATGGCAGGGCAGAGAAAAAGGGACTTGGATTGTTTCTCATAAACCTGGTATCTGGGGGAGCCTGGAAATGATTTCTACAGCCAGTGAGAAGTTGCTAGTTGAAGATCTTCGATGCTCACCTGTGAGCACACTAGAGAATGTGTTCCTGTTCCCGCATGTGACCTCTTTGATGTAAACACTGAGCAGTATAGACTTCCCCAGCTAGTCGCTTCCCTTCTGTGTGTGTGTGTCCTTGTGATGTACACACATGGAGTCCAAGACATGCACAGAAGAGTACTTAACAAAGGGAGAAAAAGAACCACTTCAGTCAAGAGAGATGAAAAATGCTGACCCCAAAGAAATAGCATCATGCAAATGAAATTTGTAGAAGGGCCCCCAGACCTGGCAAGCACGATGCTGTTATGAATGTCATTGACTCGACAAGTGGAAACTTTGACTCAAGTGTTAATACTATGATCGGCAAAGTACGACTCACAGAAAAACCTAGAACTTCAAACAGCGATGCTGGTACGCGCTGATCTGGGAATTCCTCCTGAGGTCTCTTGTTCATGAAGACGTTCGGTGCCTGCTCCTGTTTTAACTGCTGTTTCCTCCACGCGTTACGGAATTGGGTGGCCTTGCAGGACCGCCAGCTTTGGAGAGTGGAAATTGTATTGTCATGTCTGGCACCTGTTACCTTCTTCATCCACCCAGCAGTGTTAGTAGCCTTGTGGATCGGAATTCTTGGCCTTTGAAGGCCTCCTGGGTATGAGGCTTGCATGCAGGTGATTCTGTTGTCATTCCAAACTTTTAAGATGGACAGTCGTACTGCCCGGATGGAGCTTTGTTTCTCGTTTATTTTTACTTCTTCTAATGAACACCTAGTGCTAGAGTGACCTTTAACACCAATCACTGGAGGCTCCAGCCTGGCCTCCCCGTCGTTTGCGAGTTAATGTTAGCACAGAATTGGGTGACAGTGGGCACCACATGTCCCGGGACCTTTTCTGGTGGCCGAGATGGAGTGTCCGCCTCAGACTCTTCTTGTCTGAAACACCAACATCAATCAGATGGAAATTTTGAGACTGACCCTCAGGAGGCCCAGAAAGTAATCTTCGAGAAACTGGAACAGCGCTGCACCCTCCGAGCGCCCAGGTCACTGCTCGGAGGATGTGGAGGCCGTAACTGCCCAGACTTGGAGACAGCACCTTCAGTGTGGGAATGCGTAACAGACTCCCACCTGGACTGAACCTCAGTTCGGCTCCTCTGAGCTTTCTTCTCTACCTGCCCCCAACCTTGAGTGTCTGTGTCTGTCCTTCCTGAATCAGAGCCATCTCAGTCATGCCCCAGCTGTGAGAGCGATGCCCTTTTGAGTTCTGATCAAGTTCTTCATCTTCCCTTTGATGTGCAAGCCTTGGTCTGCCTTCAACAAGAATCTGCCTTCCCTTGAAGGCTCCTCTTAGCTCCTTCCCATCCACTGACCCCTCACTCTACCTGTTGGCTATCAGTCCCCACTTGTCTCTGCTGTATTTAGAGTTGAGGAAAATTTCTCTCCCCTCTTGGTTTCATTGCAAACTCCTATTGCAGTCGTCTTGAGTAAAGTCTTCCTTTATGTGTCAGCAATTATCAGAATCATTTTCTTTCACAGTGAACAAATTGTGCTAAACCCTACCACAGAATAGTATTCAATGGGAGAAAGAAAAGAGCTAGTAAGCCATGAAAAGATCCAGAGGAAACTTAAATGCCTTTGACTCCTGGGAATCTGCAATCTGAGAGTCTGTGTCATCTGATTACAACTGCATGACAACATGGAAAAGAAAAACTATGGAGACAGTGAAAAAGTCAGTCGTCACTGGAGTTGGGAAGGGAAGGAGAGATGAATAAGTGGGCTGCAGGGTACTTTGGGGGCAGTGGAATGATTCTGTATGATATCTTAATGGGGGATATATGACATTATTTATGACACCATAGAGCGAACGTCAGGTTATTTAGTGTGAATATTTGTTCACCAGCTGTAGCGTGTGGCACATGAATGCATGATGCTAATAGTGAGGAAATGGGGGTGGGTGGTCAGGGGGAGTGTGCGGGAGCCCTCCACCTTCCTGTGAGATTTTTCTATACCCTTGAAACTTCTATAATGAGTCCATTTCAAAAAATTGAAAAATTCTTTAAGAAGCTTGATATCCAAGTAGAGTCCCCAAAGAAGTGGATCGTGACACTTAGAATTGAAGAACTAATGTCTACACTTTTCCAAAGTGGGTGAGAACGATAAACCCACGGCTCCCAGGGGTTCCACCCACCCCAAGCACGAGACACTGCTCCAGGGACACGTCAGCACATTGCCGAGGACTGTGTGAGACACACGTCAGAAGCAGAGAGGAAAGACGTCGGCACACAGAGGAACAGAGACAGGGTCACCACAGGTTTCTTTTCACACCAACGGGAGCAAGATCTTGGAGGTCCTGAAAGAAAAAGTAACCTGGAAATGCAGAAATCCATACCCAGTGGAAGTGTCTTTCAGAGTAAAGCTCCTGTGGACACACAGAGCTGAATGAATTCATCAGCAACTGGCCTTTTATTCTTCAAGTGCAAAAGGCACTTACGGATGGGGGCGAGGGCGCCTCGGGACAAGACAACTGCACTGTGGTTGGTCCTTGCTTGAGAAGACGTGGCCTCCGTGGGGCTGGCTAAGGACAGAAGGCAGAGCGCACTCAGGGGCCAAGGGCACTTCGGGGATCCACACAAGGGGCCCTCAGCTCGTGGGACCTTGGAGGCTAACAGGGATTTCCCCAGTCTGTCACCCCGTGGATGATGCCTCCCTTGTCCAGCCTCATGCATGACAACATGTCAGGTGGGACAGCATGTGCGCTCTCTCCCTGTGGGCATTTTCTCTGATCTCTGCTTTGTCCTGGGCAAGATCCCTGATTTCCATGGAAAACACCCGAGCAGAGGTGAGGGGAGCCGGAGTGATGGCAGGTCTGGGAGAAGTAGCTGACACGGACTCACACAGCTGGGGCTGCCCCGTCGGGCAGTGCTGGTCTCCCCACAGCCTTGGCCACCTCGTCCAGCACCCTCATCTTTTCCCTGCCCCTCTGCTCCTCTCCGTTGGCTAAGCCCACGCACCCAAAGTTTCGCTCATTAATGAGTTTGATTGATTTACCTGAGTCTTTGTCAGCTCTTCCTGACTCTCCCCAGAAGGGTGATTTGTCACGAGTTGTCCTGTGCAAACTCAGTTCCCACCTCTGTGTTGGATGTTCTGAGGTCAGTCTCCTGTGTTTTCGCTGAACGCACCTCCCAAGGAGGTCTGAAACCCATCCTGCTGCACGTGGGTGTCCGAGTGGGAGCCTCAGACCCCTCCCAAAGTGCTGAAAGTCTCCCTGGTTTGACACACGATTCTCCACGTGGGGAAAATATGAAACACTCATATTCAAGATGGAGTCTAGGGCCCACGTCTCTCCCCGATGCGCTGATGAACGGCGTAGTCCAGTGCCGCCATTCCCAGCACTTCCCACACTTAACTCCCTTCTTTCTTTGTTGGTTGCTAACTTTATGGAAATTAACCGCATGCCCAATTGATGCAGAGTTGTCCAATCAGTGGCCAAAACTTTAACAGAGCTGATTGGATGATAAGGTGACAAGCTGTCTCTGTGGGTAGAGTTATAGACTCGAGACCTTGATGGCCTTCCTGTGCCAGCACCTTTTCAATCTGAGGAAAATAAAGCTCTGACCAGCAAGACTCACTCCGTCTTTCCCGAGCGGGAGCGAGGCATCGCTTGGTCAGAATCCGGGATGGAGTCTCCTGATGCAAGAGAAAGGTCGAGCCCTTGGGCACGTTGTGGATCCGTGGATCTGGACCCTGGCTTTTCCTGGTGGGCTCTCTCCTGAGGGCCTTATTGACACGGATGGAAGCATCGTGCTCCCTCTGTGGGGCCGATGTTATATCAAACCCCCTTGTCTGGACTGGAGAGACTCGGCCACTTGTGGCTGGTGGGGCCGGCATTTGGACTCATGCATTTGAACTTGCAGATTAGACTGCTCCCTGAGCCCCACGCTGCCTTGGCCCTGCTGTTAATAGGCGACGTCCCTGTGAACACTTTCTGGGCCTCTCCAGTGGTTTGGGGTGTTTGGGCAGACTGACCACACCCTTCCCTTAGTGGGGGGCAGCCCCAAAGCAGTTTCCCAAATGCACGTGGCTGTCGTCATAAACATTCACTTAAGAGGAGTTAGTTTAGTTGCCAGGAAGTTTTCAAGGGTGCCACGCAGAGAAGACCTTTCTTGGTCATTTAACTTCCTTTCCTTTATGCTCAGAAAACTCTCCCTTGGCCCTCAGTGGACCTGGGGACAAGGTTCCCATCATCCTGTCATCTTTCCAGAAGTGGCATCCCCCCGACAGCTGCATTTAGGGAGAGAGGAGTGTTTTGAGAGTGCTTGAGCCCTTGGGTCTGTGGTTGATGGAAAGCTCTTGTTGTTGGTGGAATTAACGCCCCGAAGACGTGACTGCAGGTGTCGCCCTGGCTCCCACTCAGTGTCGCTAAGACAGAGGGTGCGGGAAAGGCCCCGGGGCCGCGTGATCGAGTGTCTCAGTGCCTTCTTGCCTTGCAGTGTTGCGAGAGCCCTACACGGTCCGCTTGGAGGACCAGAAAACCATGAGGGGCCATGTGGCTGTCTTCAAGTGCATTATTCCCTCCTCGGTGGAGGCCTACGTCACCGTCGTCTCATGGGAGAAAGACACTGTCTCACTCATCTCAGGTAGGCCCTGCGTCTCCATCGGCTCCCTCCTGGCCCCCGATGGGGGAGACGGGCGTGCGTCAGTGCCTGATGGTGGGTCGGAGGCTCGCGCTCTGTGCAGCCTTGTGTGTCTCGGCTCCCGAGAGAGAGGGACGGCGGCGTTTGTCCTGAGAGACGCTGGCCACACGCTGCAGGCAGATATTCAAAAGCAAAGATCTGGAGAAGAGAAGCTCTCGTTGTGTGCTCCTTTGACCAATGTCTTCAGAGTTATGCGGCATCTCTGAGCTCTTTCTGGAAGATTCTGTTCAGTTATCCATTCAGTACTTGCACACACACACCATCTTTATTTGGCTAGAAGCCACCATTGATTCTGAGCCACCTGCTCATTTCTCAAGAGGTTTTCTGAAAAAAGCAAAAAGTAAAAATCATGACATTTATTTACAAAGCCTCCGTCGAAGGTCCGGCGCAACTGATTTTGGGGGACATTAAAATGGCAAAAAATGAAGTTCGACCTAGGATTGAATAATTACGGTATATGTGATTTCTTGGTTTACTGTGGTTCTAGAAATAACTGAAATCTGGCTTCCAGAGAGTTGTCGTGCTCGTGGTTTTTAAGCTGATGGTTTTTCCTATTGGTCCGTGAGGCTGAAGGCCAGGGAGCTGGCTGTTGGCCCGGCGCCCGCTTTCTCCAGCCTGGAAAGCGGCAGTGGCTGCTGTTGGAAAGAGTCACACGCGTCTTATAAATGCTTTACAGTCAGTGCTTTTCTTGTACATCGTGTGTCGGCGTGTGCAAGGCTGCACACACACATTTTAATGTGCTTCCCAGCATCTTACCAACTTTCAGAGATGAGGAAGAGGAACTCAACTCTCAGGGTGACATGCCTTTGGTTTTTTAGCGTATTGATTTGTAAGGCAATAAAGGTTACCGTACAAGGGCTATTAAGAAATCATTAAGCCATTACAAAGCCCAAATCAAAACTAAATCTCATGTCTTTAAAATACATTAAACCCGATGCAATAGCTGTGTTCGGCTTTCCTTAACATCGTCTTGACAGCGAATTGGAAGTCCCTCGCACGTCACTGGACGATAAATTCCTGGCTGTTAGGTTGATTAATCAGCCCCTGCGCTGACTGGCGGCACCGAGAAGCCACGAAGCTCAGGAACCGTTTGCCAAAATCTGAACGAGAGAGTCTGTGTGTGTTCATTGGCCAGTTTTGTTTCTCGGGCTTCGCCGCGTCCCTTTAGAGGTTGTCCGCTTCCAGATGGCACACGGAGAGGCTGGCGGCGAAGCCTGCTGGCTGAGTGTGGAGTCAGAAGTCGTGGCTTCAGGGAGGGAGAGAACTGGGAGCAGCGACCTGGCCACGGAGGCCTGCGCTCTGGAGCCACACACGTGCGACTCCAGAGTCTGTCCTGGAGGCAAAGAGCAGGGGGCTCAGGGCCCACCATGCAGCGCTTCCCTTTAGGGGTGACATGTCATTCTTCTTCATAGTTAATTGGCCGACGCCGGTCACGTGGCTCCAGTGGGGCCTGAGCAGGAGAGGACAGTGAAATCTGGCGAGACAGGCAGCTGCCTACCAGAAGGCATCTGCATCTGTCTCCGCAGCTGTCGGCTGTAGACATGTGGGTTTGGTACAAGTTTGGAACCTAGGATGACGTGATCCCATGGCAGCTTCACCTTTTTACAGTCTGTGGAGAGATTTCCCCCTCCAACATAAACCTAATTAAATGACAGAAAGGACCTGTGTGCCTGGTGAGTGGAGAGGAGGCTGGTTTGCAAAAAGAGTTGATATTGTGCTGATGGGAAGTGGCGACTCGCATTGCTCTCCTCCGTCCTGCAGGGACTGAGAAAACTCCTTTGACAAAAAAGATAAAAGCATGTCCCATGGAAAAGCACTTGGCTTATCCATGGTTTTATCTCACTACAAAGTGCATCAATATTAAGTTTTGGTTTCTTTACAAGTAAGCTATTAAACCCAGTAGACGCTGCACATGGCAGAGAGAGAGAGAGAGAGAGAGAGAGAGAGAGAGAGAGAGAGAGGTCCTCCTACTCACACAGACTCAAACCATTGCTCATGAGGATGGGCCCCAGGGCAGCACTGTGACCTGGAAGTAGAAGGCTCAGAGCTAACCTGGGTGTGACTTGTCTGGCTGACTGAACTCCACCCACCGAGGCTTCCAAAAATGCCCAGGAAAGGGGTCACGGACCCACCGAGGTGACAAAATGGCTAGAAAACATTGGGGAATCTTAATAAG
The DNA here is from genome assembly GCA_004363575.1 of Solenodon paradoxus. Taxonomy (NCBI): domain Eukaryota; kingdom Metazoa; phylum Chordata; class Mammalia; order Eulipotyphla; family Solenodontidae; genus Solenodon; species Solenodon paradoxus. The sequence continues at coordinate 29,433 of RJWH01004007.1, read as the reverse complement.
CACATCAATTTCAGGTCACTTGGTTGGCGGAGGGGCACGTTGCTGAGTCCCGGTGACAGGAGGCCACGCGGGAGGCTCAGGGCTGCCCGGGACTGGGTGAAGCGGGAGCCCGAGGGTTCTGATTCTTGGGGACCCTGTGTAACACAGAGGACTGGCACCCAGGGGCCCCCGAGCTCCAGGGGACGCCCTGCCCCCGCTGCCTGCTCGGGAGGCGGTCAGCTTGTCGGCGGTAAGTGAGCGGTGGCCGTGCGCTCGCTGGACTCGCAGAGGCTGCAGCCCCACCTGACCCTCCGGAACTAGAGACACCCCGCCTGCGGGGGATCCGAGGGGAGACCTGTCCCGGCAACGATGAGAACCCTGCACAGACCGCTCCCTGACCGTGGAGAAGAGCAGTGAACTCACCCAGCAGTGACAAGAGTACCGGTGTCCTGACAGTCGGTTAGCGTGGGGATGGGATGGCGACCTGGAAGCTCACGGCAGCCAGGAGCGGCTCGGCGCTGCCTGCCGACACGCGTCCCTGTTCGGGGTGCCGCTCAGCCCCACAGCTCAGCCCCGGGCTCCGGAGCACCTGGGAGGATCCCAGAGTCGCAGCCGTCACCTGCCCTTGATCGTGAGCGCCGGGCTCGTGGCGGAGCTCCTGACCAGGCTCTTCGGGAATCTTAGCAATTGTGTTTGTCCCCTGGGATCCCTGTTCAGTGAGAAGAACGATAAATAATTCTGCTGTCGTCTTGTGAGACTACGCAGGATGGTTTCTCGGCACCGATTCTCGCCTTTATTACTGATTCTCGCCTTTGTCTTGGCTGGGAGTTCAGTGACTGGGGACGTCCTCACCGGGGAGGCGCAGCAGAGGTGTCTGTCTCTGTAAGCACAGCGGCCCGCAGCCTTCCAGCTGCTGGCGTGTGGGGGCGCCCGGGGCCGGAGCCCCGATCTCTTGGCAGGGAGGTGGGTTGCGCCTGACTGTAGACTCGGGAATCCAGCTATGCCCGCGTCATGCGCGGTCGCTGGATCATCCACACTGAGAACATCCGGGAGTCTGTTTATCTTGAATGAGTCTCACCCGCACTGTGATGGAGCGTAGGGCGCCTTTGAGAGGAGTTTGTGTTAATGGGGTCGTGAGGGTGGGGCCGCACCACAGGCTCATGGGGGCCTCCGCAACTCAGAAAAGGACCCCCCAGAACCCAGCCATCCTTCCGGGCCTCTCAGCTTCCAGAATGGTGAGGAGTAAATGCCTGTTGCATAAGGCACCCAGGCTGCGTTATACTTTCATAGCAGTCTGAGCTGACCAAGACAGGCCTAAGAGCAGGAAAACCAGGGGAAGGAAAAGCTCCGGGGTCTTGGGCTGCCCTGTCCTCCAAGTTGCATCTGCCTGGGCCGCGGGACGCACCGTCACCACAGCGTCTGGCACGGTGGATGCGGAGAGACTGAGACACATAGACAGAAAATGTCTCCGGACAGACACACAGATGCCACCTGCTGTCCTCGGTTGCTGTGTTAGCTCCTGACTTAGTATCTTCTTAGCTCGGGAGAATGAGTCAGGAAAACACAGAAGGATCACGACCCTGTGCTTTCAGTAAGCATCCAATCCCTTCTCTTCTAAGCAGGCACCAGAGCCCTTTCCACATCAGAATATGAACGCCGCTCACTGAGAATGGAGAAGCTGAGATTGGGATGTGCGGGGTGGGACACCCAAAGACCCCGCCCTGGATAAGGACAGCCCGTCCCAGCTTTCCATTCAGGTGCCACGTGGGGGCCTGTGGGTTTCTCTGCCCGGCCGGCCAGCCTCTAGACCCAGCGTTCCGTGTCTGTTTCCTCTGATAAAATGCCGAGAATCTCACTGGGGGTTCAGCTACATTAACATCAAAGACACAGCCCAAGGGTAACCAGATTTGGAAAATGGAAAAAGCAAACATTGTACTGCTCCCCGAGAATCCTCCTCCTCCTTTTTGCCGAGGTCCAATTTTCGGTTCCAATAATTCCCATCTGAACCCCTCTCTGAGCAATGACTCACGGGGGATTTTATCTCCCAGGATCACTGTGTTCGAATCCAAGGGTGATTATCTTCTTCCTACATTTTGGGTCAAAGTGAGCAATTTCCTGCCCACATTAGCTGTCAAAGGGCCAGCGCTGCACACAAAGCGTGTGCGGTCATCCTTGAACGCAGTGGTTGGGTCTGGTCGGCCTAGATAAGGCAGGGCCTGGGCTTCCCAGAGCACCCTTGCCGGGACCCCCCAGGAGGCGGCTTGTGCTGCCAGGACCCCAGGGGAGAGATTATGTGCTGTGTGCAGTGCGGGCACTACACAGGAATAGGGGCAGAGTACTCAGAGCCCAGGACTCAGGCAGGGAAGGTGGTCACTTAAAGCCTTTGTTTGCATCTTAGGGCAGGGCAGACAGTTGCGTTAAAGATGCAGTGAACCAATGCACATTTCAGCGAACTTGGACTAAGGGCAGATGCCATGCGATCGGCTCTTGGAGGGCTGTTCCCTGCAGGCAAGCAGATGCCTACGCCTTAGACAGAGCTGTGGGCGGCAGTGGGGGTCTGCTTGCTGGGTCGGCAGTGTTTGCCTCTGTGAGCACAGCAGAGAGCTCCGGGACTCAGTCCCCTCTTTCAGAAGCTCTTCTTTCCACTCTGCTCCCGCCTCCACATGCTTCCAGAGAGTCTGCTGATCACTCTCACCGTAACAGTAAGGCTACTTCCAGCCCCAAGGTGCTCCAGGTAAAGGGAATGCAAGCAACATCAAGATGCTGGAAGGACCAGATCTAGAGTTACTTGAAAGTCTCATCTTGGATTTTAAAACAAGCAGGGAGTTGTGGAATTAAAGAAACATTTCTTTAACTTTAACTAAGCATAGATGTGTAGGGCTAAGTGGGGACTGTGAAGAAATATTTTATACCTGTCATCTACCTATTTTTCCATCCATCCATCCACCCACTTATCCATCCATACAACCATACATCTATCCAGCCGTTCATCCACCTCTCCATCTCTCCATCATCCATCCACCTATCCAGCCATCCATCTATCCATCCATTCATCTATTCATCCACCCACTTATCCATCCAACTACACATCTGTCCGACCATTCATCCATCTGTCCATCAGTCCATTATCCATCCACATATCCAATCATCCAACCATCCATCATCCATCCATGCCATCCATCCATCTATCATCCACCCATCCATCCATCTATCCATACATCCATCCATCCATCCAGTCATTTATCTCTGTTATCTATCTATCTATCTATCTATCTATCTTGATTTTCAGCAAATAGAAGCCTCATTTCAAACTCTGGAAATTATTCTCAGACCAGAGCTATGTAGCAGGTAGAGGCAGAAAGATGGAGAGATGTAATTTTCTCACCGTGCTATGTGTTTGGGGATTGAGGTCACTGAACAATATATTCCACATGAAATTTTACAGGAAGAGGGAGTCCTGCTCTTTTTTTTTAAAAGCCATTGATTATAATTTTGCCATTTAAGGCTGCTGCTCACTAGATTAGTTTTCACATATTACTCCATTGTCACCTGAACGTAATTAGAACCAGGGCTGCTTACAGATCTGGAGGAAGCTACTGACGCTGAGAATGAAGGTCATCTTAGATGAGGAGCTTAAGTCCAGGATTCCAGAAACAACCCACTAATGAGATCCCGAGAGACCCACGGTCAACAGGAAGTCCACTCAACAGTGGCCTCAGAAAGAAGACGGATGACCATCCTCAACATTGGAAACTGTGTTACAGGTTATGGTCCGACATGAAAGAAGATGGCGTCGACTTCTATTTAGACAGTAGACAGACACGTGGAATGACCTATTAGCCACGTGTTTAAAGAAGAGAAAGAAAACAAGAAAGGAGAGTGTTGATGAAAGTTTAGCCTGGAATGCCTGAGGACTGGGCCGGGTGTGTGTGTGTTCTATGATGATATCGAGTCATTAGGTCAATCTAAAATGTGCACCTTGCTTTCCTACTACAAATATGACCACGAAAATGTGCTTTCTCTGTAGTTCCAGTACATTATCCCAGTGACCTGGGGAAAGCACCTTTTTTTGACTCATCCAGCTCACGATAGAATAGCTGGCTATTCAATTCCACATTGACTATTCCATTCTCCATTGACTATTCCATTCTCAAGACAAATTCTGTTGTCATTACTATTTTTCTTCTTACATTTAGCCTTACAGAATTTCCGTTTGACATCTGTGTCTAGAGTGAGGTGATTCACTAGGATGATGCCCGGGACCCAGCTAGGGGTCACACCCATGCTGCGATGTGTTCCAGGAGGGGACACAGTGAACTCAGCCAAGGGAAAAGGCGCATGCAGGGCAGTCTGGCGGGAGGCCGGGGGCAGCTTCCAGGAGTCTTCTCTGCAGCACAAGTTGAATTCCCCCAGCAGGGAGACCTGACAGAGATGCTGATCCCATCCGCCAGCCCGTATCACCTGTGCAAGCAGCCTCCCTAAAGAGAGAAGGCACAGTCTTACTGTGTCAACTCTTCTCTGTTAAATGGACCTTCTTCAGTGATGCTAGTTCATTTGTTACTCATTCAGCCACCACTTTTGGAACATGTCCAGCACTAAATTTGGGGAAAGCATGTGAATGAAGGCTTTCTCGTCTCACATCTAAATATTCCTAGTCTTTAGATGGCTATCACCCCATTTTTTAAATACCCCCCCAACACATTGACCCAGATTTGCTTCTTGCTCTAGTTAAATTTAAGTAGTTTCATTTTCTCTTCAGCTGTTAGGGACCTCCTGCCAGCTCCCCTCTGTCTCTGTGACATTTAGCTCCTTCTAGACATAACACAGGTGGCCAGCAAGTCAGGTGGACATAATCTGGACCCACATGGGTTTTCTGGTTTCTGGTTCCTCTGTGGGATTTCATTTCAGGGAAGTTGATGGGAATAACAGAATCATTCACAAAATGGTCAGGTGATGCAGTACTGCTAATGAGATTCCCATTGTCACCAAGCTGAAGAGCTGGCATGTCTCTGAGCTGCTGAGGCAGTGTGCCCGGCAGAAGACAGCAGGATGCAAGCCTGATGATGGTTGACTCAGGATGAGAGGCTGGCACGAGTGTCTAACTTTCATGAGACCCTGGTGCTGCTTCCTCCAGGCCGGGCTGGACCCAGGGCCAGGAGCCCGACCCGGCGGCTTGATGGTAAGAGCAGCAGGAAACATCCAGGCAGAGCCACGCAGGCCACCATCCCTTGGTGGCTTCACCTCGGGGCAGTGGGGCTAGGACCTCCTGGCTCCTTGGAGGCCTGTCCGCAGTGAATCTCCAGTCCCACTGGTCATTTCCTGCCCCTCTTCCAGCCTGCCAAGTCTTACAAGGGACCAAGTGCACAGAGCAAACACACCAGCTAATTTTTTAATTTGATTTAATCTGATTTTTTACAAGGTTTTCTTAAATTTATTTTTTATTGTAGTAATTATTCTACACATTAAAATAATTTCCTATGTGTAGTTTCCCCATTTCTTAGATGTATGTCAGCACCCTGCCCTCCAGCACGTCACCCAGTGTCCAGGGGGCTCCGCCACCATGTGCCCCGCCCGCCCTGTTCCCTGTTGGAACCTCAGTTTTGTTGCAAGTGTTCCCGGGTTGGTTCTGTTTCCTCTGTTCCTCTGTTTTGTGTGTTCACGTTCCACCTGTGAGTGAGTCATCTGGTGTCTGTCTTTCTTCTTCTGACTTGTTTCACTCAGCATCATCCCCTCTAGTTCCCTCCATGTTGATTCACATGACAGGGTCTCATGTCTTCTCAGGGCCGTGTCATGTCCATCGTGTATATGGACCACGTCTTCTCCATCCATCACCTGACGCTGGGCGCTTGGGTGGTTCCCAGTTGTCAGCCGTTGGGAGCAGGGCTGCAGGAAACACGGGGGCGCACACATCACTGCGGGTGGCGCACCAGCCAACTTTCATCGGCCCTTCGCTCTTTCTCCAGATCTTCGGAGAATTCTGTTGGCTCCTTTTGTCCTCTTGTGTTGTTGAGCTGACGTTCCCAAGCAGTTCCTCAGACTCCTGGGAACGGGCGCTCCCCTGCTCCAGCCCCTCAGGTATCTCCTCTCTGGTGTCCAAAGGGATGTCTTTTTACTTGATACGGTTTGCAGCCGCTTTCTCTCAGATGACCCGTCCGACCTCAGACATCGTGTCCACGCTCCGCTTTCTCCCTGTCCCAGCCGCCATGAGTGCTGTGTCGGCCCCCGGCCCTCCTGACCCCACTGCAGGTCAGTCCTCTGAAGGTCCAGCCTCCCACTTCCCATGGCTGTGTTCAGCTATCCTTGGTCCCTTTCATTCTGTCTCCGTCACCAGAGGCGGTCTTCCCCCTGCGCACCTCCATGTCTCTCTCTTTTGTAAGGACACCAGTCATGGTGGCTTAGGACTCGCCCTACTCCAGTGTGACCTCGTCTTAACTAACTGCCTCTACAATAAGGTCATATTGAGTTTGTGGTCACTTAGGACATGGATTTGGGCAGGACACTCGTCAACCCACCACATCAACATATCCGTCTCATTTCTTTATGACCCTCTCTCACTCTTACTTCATTTATTTCCATCTCCTTTCCATCTCTTTTATCTGCTTTCCATCTTTATACAGAATAGAATGTGTGTGCTATGTGCTTATTGAATGAGACCCCTAAGTAAAAATGTTTTTTTAAAAGCAAGGATGCAGAAGCAGCAAGCCTGGGTGGGGTGACAAAGGAGCACAGATCCCCCAGTGTTCCTCTGCTGTCCCCTCGTCCTGTGTGAAGACTCCAGCTGAGGTCATGCCAGCAGATGCCTCTCCCCAGCTGTGTGCTGCCCGCCCTGTGTCAGACTGGGCTGGCGGCCAGCTGGGGACATAATCAAGGCACCAGGGACTATAGACAGCTGGTGTGCTTGCATCTTCTGATGATTCTAGGGAGTCACATGTGCATGTACCCCCAAATCCGTCATGGAAGCACTGACTTATAAGGGGACTGCATCTGGAGGCAGCCGTCACTCAGCCGTCATCCAGCAGGACTGGGGCCTTCTAAGACGCAGAGGTAGCCATGTGGGCAGGCAAGCAGCCGGGGGAGCTCACAGGGCCTCCCACACCCTCATCTCAGACCCCCAGCCTCCAGAACTGGGAGGAGACATGGGTGTTGGCACCACCCATTCTGTAGTTCCCTGCGGTGGCATCCTGGGCTGACGAATGCGGATGAGTTGCATTGCTTCCTACCCAGCTTTCGGGCGCCGACGACGCTGGCCACCTGCCATGACAAGAAGCCATCTGATGGTGCAGTGAGCGTTGACACTTTGGGTAAAGGACGCTGCTTTAGGTGTGTTGGGTTCCTTAGCATCTCAGAGACTGTTTCCCTCCATACAGCAGAGGCGGGTATTGATGATTGGAAAGCTTACTAATACATTTCCTAAATGACTGGAGCTCTCAAAGCAGATATGCCCCTCGCCTCCCCAGAAAAAGTGCTCCAAATTCCAAAATAAATTCCAACTTAACTACATTTTTATTGGCTAGACCGTCACTCAGGATGGAAACATCTACAGCTAAATCTGACTTGGCAACGTGCCTTGACCACTGGGCCCAGTTGCGGGAGGTAATGAGCATATTTACAGAATACTGAGTTTGGACACAGAGAATGGGACTGAATCGACTGGCCAGACTCGGGCTGTGAGATCAGACACCTTCACACACGTTCGCAGGCCGCTCTGCTGCGGTGGGTGCAGAGCTGCAGTCCCCGTGGAGACGCTGATGCACAAAGACAGCACAGCAGACAGGCTGCCTTCACAGCCCTCCGCTGTCTTACACGCTCTTCCAGGGAAGGGTTCCGCCTTGCACTTCGTCGCGTCTTCATGATGACTCGGGTTGGCCCCAGAGAGATCTGACTGGGCCCCAAATTCACCGCGGTGAGAGCTGCGGCCACGAATCCCTCTCTGTGGGGTCGGAAGCAGTGGCTCATACAAAGATGAGAAACGTCGGGAAAGGTGCTCCACGCGTCATGCGTTTCCAGCCAGTTCTTGGTCTCCACTCGCCTTCCTCGGGCCGACAACACAAGCAGGACGCGGGTGTCAGCTCACTTCCGCCCACACTCCAGACCCGCACAGACTGCGCCGTGACCTTGGGCTGATCACAGGACCTTTCCAAGCTTCAGTTCCCCTCAGTCAGAGCAGCAGGGACGGCAGCAGCGCAGTTACAGGACTTGACACACTCAGACCGCGTTTGACCGGTGTCGGCGCTGCTGTGGTCACCACTGCTGGACGCGGAGCTCCTGTCCCAGAGGCTGCACGCGCAGGGCTCCGCAGTTTCAAAGCAAATGAGGAATTGCTAGAGCGGAGCTTCTGAGGAAAAGCAGAAGTAATTCTGTGTAGGAAGAGTGGCTCAAATGTGACATCCATGGAGGAAGTCACAGGTAAATGTTCCCAAGTCCCTTCATTTCAATACAGGACCTTTAGGTCAAGTGAACCAATAAACGGGCAGCTGGAATTGATAAAAAATAACCAACTCTTTCATTTTTAAATGTTTATTTTGCTGCAGCTGAAATCAGATGACATAAACTGCTCAATGGAGTCGGATAGAAGGATCTTATTTTTTGTCTTAACCGTGACAAATGAATTACAACTCCTGTCTGCAGGAAAGGCCTAGACTCATGATAATGCACTTCCAATGTGTCTGAGTTACTAAAGAGCAACCAGTATGTGTCAGTTATGTCTGAACGCTTCCCAGCAACCCCCAAGGCCGTATTGTCACCAGTCCCATGTCACAGGCGAGAAAATTGAGGCACAGTCAACTACGCAGCCTCTTGTCTTGCAATTAGAGAGAGATTTTGCATTCAAACATTTTTGTTTTCAGTTTCCCACAGCACCTAAAGGCCTAAGAGTCAGCTAAAATTGTCAGCAGAATACCAAGTGATGGCAGCCTTCACTGCAGAGTGGGGACTTGTTCAAGCAAGAGAAGCATTCTCAAACATGGAATGACCCAAGTTTGGATGAACCTCTTAATATTTGACTTTTTTAGACATTTCCCATTGTGGTTTGAGAGCAATATGCTGAATGCTTTTTGAAACCTTTTTATGCAGGTAAAGAGAAATCAAAATAGGTGAAGCTCTGGCGTATAAAAATAATTTACTTAGTTACCACTCCATTTACAGTTGCCCCTTCCCATTCCAGGTAGAATGTGGACTCTGGTCCAGACTAGGAGCTTAATAAATACTTACTGAATGACTCTTGAAAGAGTGACTTTTTTCATCAACGTGGTGGTGATGTTTCCTTTGAGATTACTCTGAATGCTGTAAGAACAGCATTTACTGTATTACGTATTTAATTTCTCCTGCTCCACCCTGCAGCTTTACATCGACCTCTCTTCTGAGTACAGTCTCCAGGTAGATGCGTCAGAGGTAACGGGACTTCACAGCAGACTTTCACAAGAGGAGACTATTCTCAGGGAACCAAAAATTCCAACTCCCCAACCATGTATTTGTCCCCAAGCCAAAGCTGTCTCTTTTTATCTTTGTAAAAAGTTTTTTGTCACCTTTTTGCAATTAATTGTCTGCTGCAGCATTTGCTAGAATATAGCACCGCGTGATGGGTACGTGGATGAGATCATGTAAGATCTTCCCTGGTCTTTGAGGGCATCCTGAGGCTTGGTCCACAGCCAAGCCATGGCCCCTGAGAATCGCCTTCCCTCGATTATGTAAAGGTAGAGAGACATACACCTTCAGTAAACAGCGTCAGCTCTGTGCCTGGCTTCTGTGTGTGAGGGTGTGTCTCAAACAGGGATCAGAGTGAGATTGATTTCTTTACTATTTTATCTAGAAATTGCAGAATTTCCATGTGAGCACGCATTAGGGTAGCTTTTGATTTGGATGGTGGAGCCCTGGAGAAGCCACAGGGAGGCAGCAGGAAGGCCTCGCCGGTGGGCTCTCCCCCAGGGGCCACATGGGACCGGGGCCCAGAGCATCCTTCCGTCTCCAGGATGAGACCCTGAGCTGGAGCATGGTTTCCTGATGGAAGCCACCTGGACACTAAGTGGCAAAGGAAGGGCTGAACGCTGGGACATGGTTGGGGTGGTCATTTAAAAGTCTTTGACCGTCGCATAGGCTCCTGCTGTGACAACGCACTGCTTCAGTGTGCCACTTTTTCATCACGATCCGCTTCTTCAGTTTTTTTTACTTATTCATGATCACAGCAGAAGATAATACAGGTTTAAGGTGTGCAAACCATGCATCGCACCTGCGTGTACTGCAGATGTGATGTAGATGGATGTCCAGCAGAGCTTGCGGCTCATTTACCTGGACACAGAGAGCGAGCTGATCCAGGCTGACGGCAGCAAAGGATTCGAGAATGCCTGTGGGGTGGTTTGCTTCCTTGTGTTTTAGAAAAAGGCGCGGGCTGAGAAATGCACTTTTCAAAATGGATCCCCTTGAAATCAGCTTAAAATTCCACATTTCTGAATTTTATTTCAATATCAGATAATTAAAATGCATTGTTTTGTATAGAGGAAGGAAGCAGGTAGGCAGGAGGGCAAGCAGGCAGGCAGGAAGGGAGAGAGAGGAGGAAAAGTATGTATTTGGGTTTTCATTTTTTGTTGTTCCCCTTGGCCCTGGGTTTTGAACCCAGTCCCTAGGTTTCACGTGGACTATGCCGCGTTGCAGACTTAATGCCTGAGCCACCAGGGTGAGACTAAGGTGTATTTTGATGCAAATGAGACGTATCTGCAAACGCTTGCCTGTTGCTGAAAAAATGTGTATGCATATATAATGCTTTATAGGCAGATATGTCCTTGGGTCAATGTTTCTTGACCTTTTTTGGTGGGGAGAGGGATAATGGGTCCCCAGAAAATGCAGAAGCCCCGACCTTGCACGAATTCCGTCTTTTTTGTCTTCTGGTTAGCCTCCACACAGCCGCACGTCCCAGGCCCTCCCAGCAGCCCTGACCTGCACTCCCGGGACCTGGGGTTCCGGCTGGTTGCAATTTGAACCTCGTTGATTTTGGATGTGTCTCTTTCTCTCGTGAACAAACTTGCTCGTTGAAACCCTCAGCCTTTCCCCTTGCTGATCTGTTTGTCTTTTGTCTGCTTTGTGACACATAGGTTTTCCCCTTCTGTGCCCATTGCATTGTCCAAAATCTTTCGCTCTAATTGTTCTTGAACTGGGAAAAGGGAGGGCTTTTTTCTAAAACGCCTTCATCAAGTCATGTTCAAACTACAGATAATATTAGGAAAGAAAGGCCTTCTGCGTTTTCTCCCTCCCTAATTAGATGGTGGCATTTTTAGTTCTGGGCATTGTGCTCTGTTTGAATTGAAACCCTATCATTGAAAAAGCCACACGCTCTTGAAATTGAGGAGGGCCGTTTCCCAAAAGGGAACACAGCCAGGCTCGGGCGGTCCCAAGGAAGCCGCGGCCGGCTTGCTCTGGGGCACCTGACACGTTTGTCGACGTGGAGTCAAGTCGTGTATTCCTTTGGAAAAATTACTGTAGGAGGCAGGATTTAAGAAAAATCATCTCTATTTCACATTCATCACCAAAGGCAGTGAAGGTGGAAGAAATGAATAGCACAGCCTTGCTGATCATTTAAAAAATTTTGCAGATACAAAAATTACTCCACGCCTCCAAATTATACCTTATTATGACATCCTGTCAGTCGTGGTCCAATCGAATGTCCCAATTTTTTGCATTTCTGCCCAGTGCGATTTTATCTCCTGGTCAGGGGAAAATAACAGACCATTATAGATCTCAGTCAGTCTCTCTTCGGCTGAATTCTGCCTGAGTTCCTCTCTAAATAAGAAATCCTAGGTCCCCTTCTGGTCCGGGCTTCGCTGATTTCACGGTAAGATGTTTCCCTAAAATGTTCAAGTCGCTTTCCGTGTGAGACACACGGCGGCTCTGACTTCTTTGAGACGCGATGAAGGCGTTTCCCTGGGGTCTTCCACGAGTTATCTATGGTCTTCAACATGTAAATCCAGGTTTATTTTTCTTGAATCTTTTGCTCTTAGTTTCCTGAGTTTTTACTGGTTGCTCTAAAGATAAATACCTATGTGTTCCTCTCTTCCCTTACTAAAATCACCAAAATACTTGTTTGAAATGTCTTTACTTTTCTACGGAGAGTTTTAGAAACACTATACAGATGACAAGTGCCTGCACACTGCCTGTTTTAAGGGAAAACGATGAAACTGGAAAATGAATTAGGTCCTTAAAATATACAGTTATCACACGTTCCTCACCGATAACTCACGCACTGCGCCTGATCACTGCACGTGCCGTGGGCAGTTCTAGCTTAAACCCGGAGGGAAGGTTAAACTCCTTCTCACCCATAACGGCTCTTGACTGCAAGGCCTTTTAGATGAACCTTTGTGAAATGGACGTCGGGTGGGTGGGTTTGCAGACTGGTGACTTAGGGGGTTTCTGATCTGGGCAGTTCACAGCTTGTGGCAGCCAGGACATTTGAGGCAGTGAGAGTCCGTCCTCTGTAAAGTTCTTCGTGCCTGTTACCTTGTCACACAGACCGCAGGGCCCAGCTCCCCACAGAGCTGTGTGTGTTAATCACCATCCTGGGCGACCAGAATTTCAAGAGCAATTTCGAGTACACTTTGTGCTCAAATTCCAATGTGGCTCATTTATCTTCCGTCTCAAAGCCCTTTTAGCAAAGAATTAGAGGAGACAGACCATCAGTTGGGGACAGTTATTGGAGCTTAGCTCCAGAAGCGAAGATATTCGGGTGGGATTCCTGTCGGAAGGCCCACACTGATGGAAGAGGAAGACAGCGGAAGCAAGCGCACACCCCACCGCACCCCCTTCTCGGTTGGACACAGGAGTAATTCAAGGTTACCAATCATTCTTCTCTGCGCTGTCCTGCTGACCTGCTTCTGTTCACAGGTTTGTGTGCCTGGAACCCATCTCTCAGCGCAAAGCGTGGGCTCATATTGATCCCCGGGGGCTCATATTGATCCCCGGGGGCTGGGCAAATACTTCATACTGAGGCCTTCTCTGCAGGGACTGAGCAGAGGGTCCCAGGAAGGCACCGCCCGTGCTGTGTGTGGCGTGGGTTCGCGTACCAGCCTGAAATCAGAAGAAGGAAGTAGGTGTTTTAATAAGTGTGAGGGATGTGTGTGCGTGTGTGTGTGTCCATGTCTAAATGGTGGACTAAGAGATTTTTTTTTAACTTTCAGTAACAATGATGAATCAACATTTTGTTCTTAAAAAATACTTTTATGGTATCTTACGTTGGTTTCAAGTCTCTCCAGACTGACCGGAGGGAGCTGACCACTGTTGAAATGGGGGCTGGGGACCTGGAGGCTCACCATACTGCTTTATGTCAGGTGTTTTTTTTTGAAGGAAGCGAGCAGGCAGGAATGAAGGTGAGCAGGCAGGCAAGAAGAGAGAGGAGGAAGAAGCACTTATTTATTATATTTACTTGCTCTCTTTTTTTTTCTCCCCCTTGGGTGCCAGGGCACAATCCCTGGTTCTTGGGATGTGGATGGACCACGCCTGGCCGGAGGTGCCGACCTAACCGCTGCTTCGCCAGGGCGTGCCTTTTTTATGTCTTTTGTATGTTTGAGACATTCTGTAGTGAAAAGTTGAACACATGCTTATATAACAAAGCCTCCTACTTTCTTTGGAGCCTTCAGAGGACAAGGCTAAATATGAGCAATGGGCATATTGGGAAGCCAGGAATAGGCAGTTAGGAATGTCACAGCTTAAAAATTAACGATGCATTAAGTGAAGTGTTGTTTTTCCGCTGTTATGAGCTCTGAAATTCTGGGACAAGACGAGAGCCACAAGGAAAAAAAAGTCCCTTAAAGTGAGTGATGCTTCTGCAAGTCGAAATGCACGTTCTTACTTATAAAATGGGGCCTTCACGGCAGCGCACCCCGTTCTGCCCTTGAGGATGTGAGGAGGACAGGGGATAGGTCACGTGGTTTCTGCGTTCAAGGATTTTCGGGAAAGATTGTATTAATCATAGCAGCACATCTTCGTTCTTCACTGAAGGACCAGGCATCACAGAGCTTCAGTGATCATGGCAATTTTGATTTGATTTTTATCTCCAAGACCACCCATGCTATTCCTTAGAATGAAGTTTAGGAAATGCTGCTTAGTTTAAGACCACTGAAGCTTATTTATATTGGAATTGTGCTCAAGGCCTTCACTCAGCAATGGAAGATTTAGGGACGAGGTGATGTCATAGAACCAGACACCACTTCTGTAGTACAAACGTGCACCTTCTGTCTTCCTAGAACCCAGCACGCAGACATCTCAGGTGCCATTGGATCCGAATGTCTAGCTTCCTGGGCATTATTTTTATCCTTATTATTGTTAAGTTAGACCCAGTCTTTCAGTTCCAGAAAGACCAGGCGTGGAATAGGGAGCAAAAGGTGTATATTGATGCTGAGATTGCCGCAAAGGGGTCACCGGCCATGTGAGGGTCCTCAGGTGGGATGGGTAGGAACCTCTACCAGAGAAGAGCCTGGAGAAGGCAAATCAAGAGGTCGGAGGGTCACTGTGTGGAGGAACTTCTAGGTCTTGAATTCTTTTCTGTTTGCCTGATTTTTAAAGGAAAGGTGCAGGTAGGAATGAAGGCAAGTAGGCAGGCAGGCAAGGAAGAGAGGAGGAGGAAGAAGCATTTTAGCTTTTACTTTCATTTACTTGTTCACACTGGTTGTTTCCCCCTGGACCCAGGGCTCGAACCCAGAAGTATGTGGCCTGTGTCCTTCAGAGGCAAGTGACCCATCTGCCCCACCACCAGGGCGCGCCATCTTGGATTCTTCGTAATGGTGGTGAGAACGGTTGAATTATGGGCAGACGGTGAGATGACCACAGTTGCAGGATGGCGAAGAATGGGGAGTGGGGAGCAAATGGACTCACTGGATGAGCTTTTAGGAGACATGGCAGAGCCTTGACTGGAATAGAAGATGGGGACAGAGAGAAGAGACAGCGTGTTTGAGAAAGGTTTGATTGTGTCAGCCGATGGATTGGACATGAAGAGTGAGAGAGATGGTCATCAAGGTTGATGCTGGTTTTTGGCTTGAGGCACTTAGTGATGTCACTACTAGATGGAGAAACTTTGATTATTTAATTTCTTCCATCCTACATTGAATAAGCAAAGCCTTTTAGGAATTCTCTTCTTGGGTGAGGGGTGCAGTTAACCCTTTAAACTCATCCCAGTAACTTTCTGAAACCGGCCTTAAATAGTTTCACAGGGCTATTCACTCCCGCCTTCTTGCTTTGCTCATAGAGTTTTCTTTGGTTCATGAGGGCTTGTTCTGACTGATTCTGCCTCACCTCCGATTTCTCTGTGTCCTCCACCTGCTCTCCAGTGAGCCCATTAAAGGAAAGGGAACAGTTTCAGCCTTTGAGACCAAAAGGCAGATGGCGCACATCTCTGCTCAGCAGACATACTCTCCACACTTGGGACAGCAGTGGCCTTCTTACAATAGTCCCTCCCACTTTCGCTGGCGCGCAGTTTCGTGTAAACTTCAATGTCTTGAGAGCGTCTCTCTGCTTTTTTAGTGGAGTCTGTTTTCTCAGAATAATAATTTTGTCTTTTATTCTCTTTTCTACATTCAGTTTCCATAGAGATTCTGAGTTGTCTAACTTTAATTCATTTTTTTAATAAAAACATTTTTAAAGCAAGCTGCAGGCAGGCACGAAGGTGAGTAGGCAGGCAGGAAGAGAGAAAGGAAGAAACAAATCGTTGTCCATCTTGGTTGTTCCCTCTGGCCCCAGGATGTGAACCGGAATCCCCAGGAGAGACATGGCCAAAGGTGGAGACCCAACCCCTGCTCCCCCAGGGTGTGCCTAATTCATCTTTGTAAGAATCAGCTCTTTTTCTCCTTTCCCACAGTTGTCCCCTTCCTTAACTCTTGTTTAGTGTGTGGATTTGTTTTTCCCGTCTCCAGACTGCTGTCTTTGTTTTTTCTTCTTTAGAAGAAATTCTTCTCTCTCCTGGTAAGTTTCAACCTTTGGGTCATTTTCTTTTGTTCTTCTGATTACCCTCCAAGTCTCCCTCCTCTAAAGACAGCACATCTGTCTTCTTCTAAAATCATTCAAGGAGGAGAGTGAACGCTTACTTCTTAAGAGAGTCGGGATCCTCTAAGACCAAACTCAAGCAAGAACTTCACGTGGTCGTGTTCCAGCTAGAATGTGGCTGTGGACCATGTCTACTTGTATTTATTTATTTTTTATGACTTTGTGTTACAGGGGAACATTCTGAAGTTCTTATTCCTACCTTTAAATCGCCACATTTTCTCATAATGGAACAGCCATGTTGTGTGATGAAGGTCAAGGATTTTCTTTGGCAGAAGTTATAAGAAAAATAGATACTTATATGTCGTCCATATTTTCCCAACGATTGCATTGCAAGCAGGAATGCCGGGTCATCTCTGTAAATGCAGCAGGAGACTGATTTTTAGAAACAGATTGTTGAGGGGCTGTTGGCACCTGCCTTTTGTCACGAGAGCCAGCAGGTGGGAGCAACCCCAGTTGTCCTCCGCAGAAAAGGGGGTAAACAGAATGTGGCCCACGTGTGCGTGCTCACCCCACAGCTCTCAAAGGAAGGACAGTCCTAACAGCTACCGCAGAGATGAGCCTTGAGGACGGGATGCTCGTGAGCGAGGCAGTCACAGCAGACAAGCGCTCATGAGGGCTCTGTGCTGCGTTTTTGTTTGCATGTGGTCTCTCAGAGAAATGCTCTTTTCTCTTCTCCCTTTTTTGGTTACGTGTGCTTTGCATTGTAACTTTAATTCAGCTTGGTCCAAGGTGACCAGGGCAGTCAGGTTCATCCAGCTGGAATGTGGGGGCTGGGTGGTGACTCGCACTCAGTGGGGACAGTGTCAGCTCTGCAAGATGAGTGTGTTCTGGAGCTTGGTGATGGTCATGTCAATTTACTGAACACGACTGAGCCATACTCGTGAAAATGGTGACGAGTGTACGTTTCGTTCTACACACTTTACCACAATGGGAAGTTTTAAAAAACAAAATATTGCATCTTTTCCTTGTGAATGTTGGAAAAGTTGAATTTTGTTCATAAAGATCCAGGCGAATTAATTTTATTTTTTATAATTTACCTGGAAGGAGCAGTAGCAATGGCATTGGTTTAAGGTGTGCAAACACCTGTGCTCACGCGTGAAGTCATTTTATTTCATGTGGAGGCAGCCCTGTATTTTAAAAACCGCTCCAAAAACCATCATAAGAATCTTTTTGCTCTAGTACTTTTAAAAAGAATATGGTTGATGGAATTGAATTTGGATTGTTTTTGAGATTTTTTTTTTATCATTATAGCCATATGTTGAAAAAAGCCAGTCTTTAGAAAATGAAAACCAAGTAAATTGGAGACTGAAAAATCGTAATAACATTTGGGGGAAACCACAGTAACTTTCCTTATTTCCTTTCGGACTGTGGTTGCCGGGTGGCCTGTGACGGGACGCGGTGGCGGGGGCGCAGGTCTGTGAGCTCCGGAGAGGCTGCGGTCCCCTCCATGAGCGCGGTCCCCGCGGCCTGACGGGGCCGGACCGAAGGGTTTCCTGGTGACTGTGCGTCAGTCACTCATCCGTGAGCGCTTGTTGCTGAGGGCTTTGCGTCTGACAGTAGTCTGGCCGGTGACACTGAAACACGGGGAAAAGGGAAGAGTGCAGCGTCGGCAGCTGTTTCGTGAGCACGCAGCCCGAGCGTGTCCTGTGTCCCCGCCGCCTGAGGGGACTCCGCACCGTGCAGTGTTGAGCAAGTGACTTTGACCCACAGTCCTGTGCTCCCTCTTCTGGAAAAGGATGAAGCCCTCCCTCCCTCCCTCCCGGCTGGTTAGAGAATGGAATAAGCTGTTGGTCGGGACTGGACACACGTGGTGCTATAGGTGTGACTGTTGTCCCCTCCTCACTGGGAGGCTCAGCCGTCGTCAGCCGTGGGTGGAGAGGAGGGACCGGCAGCAAGGTGCTGGCTCCCTGAAGTGGCATCTCCAGGTCAGCGAAGAGAGGGGAGTCTCAGCGCAGGGCCCGGGGGGTCCTCTCCACTGGCCACGCTGGGGTGTCCTTGGGGTTAGATGGGCTCTAGCAAACCTGAATGTGCCTGTGTGGCCTGGCGGAGCAGTGCTTAGGTCAGTCACCTCTGAAGGAGCAAGTCACATACCCCTGGTTTCCCGTTCCCGGTCCAGGGGGAAGTAGCAATGTGAACAAAACATACAAATAACATAAAGATGCTCCTTCCTCCTCTCTCTTCCTGCCAGCCTGCTCGTCTGTTCCTGCCTGCACCTGCCCTGTAAGAAAAAATAAGGGGAAAATAGTTCTCGTAGATTAAAATAAAACCTGAATTACAATGAATTATTACTATAATTTAAATGTGAATAAAAATAATAAATGTGTCACATTCGTGATAAAGCACAGAACTCATTGTGTTAAGAAAAGAGATTACCTATTTAGATTGGCAATAAACTTGAGAGGATAAATAAAAGGTAAAAATATCTATAGACCTGAAGGAAGAAGGATAGCTGGAATTCTGCCTTTCAAAGAAGAAATATTACCTGTCGACTTCTGTTAGATATTTATTCCTCATATAATTGTCATTGCTCTTACATTCTAACGCATTTTTTAAGCTTAACCACCTTCTTTCTTACATTTCCCAAGCGCTGATTCCCATGGGCAGCAAGGAGGCCGGTTAGTGATTTCATGCTCTAATCTGCTGTGTACATTGTGCTTTGAAAATAAACAGTATCTTCATAGGAATAGTCTAAAACACATCTCAATTTTATAGTTTTATTTCTTCAAATAGTTATTTATGATATTGTTTACATGTATTTACTAAACAGGGAGCTTTTGCTTAAAGAAGTAGGCCTGGTTTTGGAAAGTGGAATTAAACATCTATTTTCATATTGTTTTTGTACCTTTGGGCAAACTTTGGATCAGGAACACTGCTTATTTTCGAGAGACCTAAGCAGTCTCTCTCCGTCCCTCCTTTCCTGTCTGCTTGATAATACTACACACTTCTGTGTAACTTGAGAGTATGTCTCCTTTCTTTTGTTTTAGGAAAGGTACAGGCAGGAGTGAAGGTGAGTAGCCAGGCAGAGAGGGAGGAGGAAGAAGCATTTTATTTTACATTTAATTAGTTGTTCACGTTGCTTGTTTCCCCCTGGACCCAGGACTGAACCCAGGGGTCTGTGGCCCACGCTCCTTCAGAGGCGAGTGACCTAACCGCTGCTCCACCAGGGTGTGCCAGTGTCTCCTTTCATAAGGAGGCCTATTACCCTTAACGCTTTTATCGTCTAAACCCCACTCAGAGCAAATAAGAAGTTGACGCCATTCCCACCCATACTAATTGCTTTTAAGTTCTAGTCCCAAGAAGACAGGAGATTAATCTAACTTCTATTTGAATTTGAAGCCATTCAAATCAGGGTTTCGTCTGTGCTCTCCCTCGTCTTCTGTGCCCGATGCCGGGGGGATCATTTTTATCAAAACAAGAGTTGAATGAGACAGTGCCTTTCGCCTCAACAGAAAAGGACAGACGAACATAATGGGCGCTTAAACTCCGCAGACAGGTGTTTATACCAACTCGCATTTACTTGTTTCAGAGATGCTGCCGTTAACTAGAACTCAAGTCCCTCTCACAGTTCCTTGCGTATCTGGAGAACTGGACAGTGTACTTGTGAATCCATAAACCACGGTAGCGAGGGCCTGGTGGGTTAAATGTGTGTAGAAAGAGACCAGTCTGGTTAAGATTCACCATCCAGTTCTTTGTGAGTCCTTTCTGCACACCTGCCTGTTTTCCCCAGAAACGGTGCACCAGATATGCTCCTCTTCCCTCAAGGTCAAGGGCTGCGGAGCCTGGGGTCGCAAAAGTAATCGGGTCCAGACGTGGCTGTGTTCAGGCTCAGCCCAAACCGGGTTGTGAAACCAGCCTGAGGGAGGAAGGGTGATGTCGGACCTCAATGGGACAGCATCTCCATGGAAGCCCTGCGATTCCGAAGCTGCTTTTTCATCAGGTGCTGGGACGTGTGTCTCCTTTCCTCGTGCTTCTGCCCTTGTGGGTCTGCTCTGACTCCACGTGATTTCAGGCCGTCAGATTGTCCAGGACGGACGGACGTCTGCGGCAGAGGCAGTCCCTGGGGCAGCAGACACTACAGGTCCTCAGCGGCAGCCGCAGCTGGGCCTGGGGACGTCCCTGTGCTGAGCCTTCCGCCCCCGCCCTGGGACCACAGCTGTGCCGTCTCTGTCTGTGCTGCAGAGATTGGGGCTTTTATTCTGAGTGGGAGTAACAGGCCGGAGTCTCCTGTCACTGTGGCTCTGTGTCAGCAGGAGAACCATGATGCTACTCTTTCAGTGTTCAGCTAATTTGCAATTTTGGAATTGCACATAGGACATTACAGATGCATTTTATTATATGTATATAAATATAAATATTATAGATTATTTTTGGCCAGTTGATAGTATCAGCTCGTAATTTTCATCACTAACTCAGATCCCTCTCTCCTTCCCTCCCACTTCTTCCTCCCTCCTTCCTCTCTCCCTCTTTCCTTTCCTTTCCTTTTCTTCCCCTTCCCCTTCCTACCTCCCCATTCCCTTTCTCCCTGTCATTTCACTAGTATTGGGAGAGGGCAGTGTTTGAACTCAGGTCTCTGAGTCAGACAGGTCTGTGGCAAACCCTGTCCCTGCAGCTCTCTGCCTGCGAGGTCATTGTTTCCGAGGTGATCACACCCTCCTTGCCCCTCCTGCTTGAGAAGATGACCAGATGAGGCTGTGAGCATTTAAAGGGACTTAGCATGTGACCTGTGCTCAGTGGAGATCAACTGTGTCTCATGTCACTTAATATCACAAGGCAAATCCTAGTCCCTTTCACATACTGTATTCATTCACATTTGAAGTTTTTAAAAGGCCTTCATTTACTTGTAAATTACTTGGCAGTACCTGTTGAAAATACCATCCCATCATCATCTTCATCATTGTTCCTTTTTGTCTCCTGAGGGTACTTGCATATAGTCAGACTGGAGCATGAGATGGGGTGACTGCTGGAGAGTGGGAGGGAGGGAGAGGGCGGGTGGCTGTGAAAGATGATGGAAGACAGAGATGGTAGATGAATCGATGGGTGGATGGATGGATAGAGATGGATGAATGGATAGGTGATTGGATGGATGCATGGATGGATGGGTGGATAATAGATGGATGAGATAAATTAAGTAAGTAGGTAAATATGTAGGTAGATGATTGATAGATAAAGAGATGATAAATAATTGACGAATGAGATAGATTGGATAGATAGGTGTATGTATGTATATATGTATGTTTGGATGGATGAGAGATTAGATAGATAAGGTAGGTAGATGATAGATACATAGCTAGATCGAGATGGATGGATGGATAGTGGATGGATGGATGGATAGTGGATGGATGGATGGGTGGATAATAGATGGATGAGACAGATTAACTAGGTAGGTAGATATGTATGTAGGTAGATGATTGGTAGATAAAGAGGTGATAAATAATTAAAGAGATTCGGTAGATACACGGATGTATGTATGTTTGGATGGATGAGACAGACGAGACAGATAATGGATGAGATAGATTAAGTAGATAGGTATGTAGGTATATGATTGATAGAGAGATGATAGATAATTGATGAATGAGATAGATCGGTAGGATATATGTATGTCTGTATGTATGCATATATGTATGTTTGGATGGATGACAGAGATTAGATAGATAAGGTAGGTAGATGATAGGTACACAGCTAGATAGAGATGGATAGATGGATGGTTGGATGGATGGGTAGATAGATATGGATGTTGAATGGCTGGCTGGATGGATGGATGGTTGGACAGGCAGACGGACAGACAGACATGCATCTGACCTGAAGTAGTCTGCGTAAGTAGTGTGGACAGGGAGCACCAGGAGCTGCCTGGGACCCTGCCTTCTCTAGGAGCCTGAGCAGGGCGTAAACCTTCCTAAAAGGAGAAGGGAAGAATTCACGGGCAGAGGCTATTTCTTTTCTGGGAAATCAGAACCCTGACAGAGATGAATTGCCTGAAATTTTATCAAATAGAAACACTTCGATAAATAGTTATGGCAAATACTAATATATACTTGAACAGGGTGCTAACAATATACGATATGCACATGGCTTTGAGGCCAGGACACACATGGGCAGATCTCGGCAGGAAAAGATGTACTTGCTTCTGTCCCTATCTTCCCAGAGCCCTCAGTCTCTGTTATTTCAAGATGCCACCCTCCTCTCCAGAGGAGCTTTCAAGTAGGCTGTGGCAGGGGCTTAAAGACAGAGCCCCATTTGGCCTCTTGTGGGAACAGATGGGATGAACAGGCAGCCTCTGCCACTGTCTATTCATCTCCGTAATTAAATCCGTGTTATCTGTAGGACGAATGTCTTCAGTCCGTGATGTCGGATTCTTCTTTCAACAATTTGAATATTACGTTGCGTACAAGAACATAGTAAGGCTGTGACTGGCCCGTTCATTTTTCTGCATCAACACAGCACCTCTTGCTCTGTTTCCATTTCCTTCCTTTCGCCTCGTCCCCTTTCTCTCGTGCTCTCCTGCACGCCCTGCAGGGCCATCCCCAGGGGCCGCGGCGGTCTTGTTCACGTCTCAGACTTGAAAGTCGTATTCAGACTCAGCCGTATTTTACAGATTGGCAATTTTACTATAATTAAGCTTCATGAATATGAAGCTTCTTGTAGAATTCCCACGATGCCCCATGCTGAGGAATTTCAATAACGTTCCTCCTCGACTGACTGAGACCCAACTAGGCTGTCAGTTCGCCTCGATGGCCACGTGATGTTGTCTTGCAAAGTGCAGCTCACATGTTAGTGCATTTCAGAGCCTTCGCGGAAGAGATCCCAGCGACACCCATCCAGAGGTCTCCACCACGAAGATCACCAAACCAAACCAAAAACACCCAAACAAAACAGGAAGATCTGCCTCTTCCATCCGGGAGAGCTGCAGATGAAACGCCCATGTGTGAGCCTGGGAGGGGCGCCAGCTGTGAGCTTGTGCTGCTTCTGCTGCGAACGGCTCGGTCCCCCGGCAGGACCCGGGAGGAGCCCACCTCTCCACAGTGGACATGGATTTCTTCCCTGGGAAGCTTTCTGGTGCTGACCCCTGGCAGGAAAGCACCCCGCCGACCGACTTGTCCCCGCGAAGCAGTAACTTCTGTATTGGGGAACAGTGTTGGCACCTTCTTCTTGTTTTCACTATTTTTGTGCACTTAAGAAGCATTACAAAAGGAAAAGGAGAACATTCTAGTCCCTCCCAGTCCTCACCGTCTGCTCTTAGAGGGGTCTCTTGTTTTCATCAGTTGTCTGTCCTTCCAGGAATTCTCTGTGCTGAGCAGATACTCGTGTCTCTCTGCCCGCGGGCCTCGTCCGAGCTGCCGAGCCCAGGTTTGCCCGCGGGGCCTGCGCATGTGGCCGCCACGTTTTAGAGGACGCATCTGCGGCCCCTGGTGTTTACAGGACATGCTGGTTCTGCCTTCAGATAAATCAGTCAAGCACGTATTTACTCCTGTCCCACACGGCTCTGAGTCTCCTGTTCACAGCTGAAGATGCAACCCAGGATTGGGTCCCGCTCCCTTTTTTGTCCCCCACAGTTTGGAAGGCACTTGAACGAGCCCAGGGATACAGCTTCTGACTCCTTTTACATTCACAAAGAGTTGTCCTCTAGTTTATTTGCTTTTATTGTCTGTGAACATGGCCTGAATAACTAGGCCAAGTGAGTGTCACATCTTCAGGGCTAATTATGATCGATGGATTCCTCATGTCAACCCAGAAGGACGCGCTGGGGCTGGAAGGTGAGGCTGACATCCTGCTGCAGAAGAAGTTTGCTTCTGACTGTGAGCATCTCTCTAGCCAAGGTCATAACTAAGATGACCTACACATCCACGACTGTGCACACAGAGAGAGAGCCACAGTACCTCTGCAAATCTTCGAATGCAAAAATGAGACTCATCTGCACATCTTTAAACATCTTCATTAAGACTGCACTCTTCAACGCAATGACTCTTCGGACAGACCTGACACGAGTGGACGCCAGCTCGGCATGGAGGCATAAATGCAGAACAGATCCAGGGTGCGGATGGCATTTGATCTTTTCCTTGGCTTAGCGATGGCTCTGTTCTCAGGGCTGACTGACATGCGTCCATTATAACAAGATGAAGTCAGGTGCATCCCCATCATGTGGGGGTGCTCTGGTGAGCAGCTCCAGGGCCACTGGTCTCTGTTTCTGGCTTTCCTCGTGGGGGACCTGAACTGCCCGGGCATGGCCATGTCTGTCTCTGTCCGCGGGTCGTCTGTAATTAGACCGGCCCTCCGATGACCAGCTTCAAAGCCAGCAGGCAGAGCAGCTTTCTCAGGGCCATTCACCGTCAGAGGAGGAGGAAGCCCCACAAAAGAAATGCAGGAAGGTGGCGATTGCCCCAGATGGGCTACCTGCTCCTTTAAAAGAGAGGAGCAGAGGGGTGCCGGCTGCGCTCGGGGTCTGCTGGCTCCCCCTTGTCACCTGCTGGCAGTGCAGTTCACGGGGCAGAGACGGAGCTTCCCGCCTCACCCCGGGCTTGGCCACCAGGCTGCGAACACAGAAGATGGTGCTAGGGCTTTGCAGAGACTGGAGGACCGTGAAGGTCATTAGCATTGATGTGCAAACATGAAAACTCTAAGCAAGCTGGAATGTAGCCTCTGACGGAGATGGAGTGAAATGAGGGTGATGTTTTCATTCCTAGAAGGGGAGAAAGAACAGTCAGACTGGGAAGCACCGTCCGTCCTGGCGGCGCGGGTCCCATGTGCGGGGGTCCTTGGACTGGACACCCCAGCACGCCGGGGCCGGAGCCCCTCTCCTGCTCGAATCCACTGGAGCCACCATCCCGTAGGATGAAGGCACGTGTGCGTGTCTGTCTCCCATCTGGACCCAGAGCATCTCACGACCCAGCTGGCATTGTAATTCGGGGCTGTGTCTTCTCCCCAAGAAGAGGCCGTCTGCCTGCCTGGCTATCTCTGCGCACTATGTCTGGAGCTCACGGTGATGCTGCCTCCCCGCCCCTGTGTCTCTGGTGGTCACTCAGCAGAGTCCATGCGACACGCCCCGTCCCGGACACACGGGAGTCTTCCCAGAGTGTCCGGAGGCTGGACACACCTGGGCGAAGTCCAGGGTCTTCTTTTTCATGCAGCCAAGTGGTCTCCTACAAAACAGCTGTGCGCTTCTAGACACGACATGAAAATAACTGTCCCTCTGATCAGGTGCATTTTGAAGGTGAAGAGTTGCAGAAGGGATTTTTGAATGGAGATGATTTCTCAAATAATCTATCATTTATATTCTAACTACCCGAAGCGTTTGTCTCAGAAGGCCCTATAAATAATGGCACCGTTACATCTGTGTCCTGGCCCAAGCAACTTTGCCACTTTTCACAGGGGACCCACCTTGGATTGGGCTCATATAATGGGATTTCTTGAAAGTCAGTCAAACTTATTTAATAATAATAAACTCTTGCCGCACATTTTTTACACCATTAATCTCAGACTCAGGTTTCCTAGGATTTTTGAACTGCTCCATCTGGAACACGCAAGCCCCTTGTGATTCCTCCCTCCAATATGTCTGATAGAGAAAAATGAGCGAAGATTGGTCAAAACCAATTGTGCAGCCCTACAGATGCACAGCTCCTTTCAGCAGAACCACACCTCTGCACGAAGCCTGCTTTCTCAGGTGGGGTCTTGGCTGGTCTTCCAACATGTGTGAGAACGAAGCCACGACAAGCTCATCTGGGGAAGAGCAGCCCTGAGGTGTGGACTCACCCCACAGTGGTGTCAGCGGAGCCTGTTCTAACTTGAACGTTTCTTCCTTAAAACCCAGGACAGACTTCGAACCGCTTTGTCTTTGCGACGAGGTAAACTCCACATGAATGCACAGCGTTGTCGCTAAGAGCAAGGGAAGTTCTGGAAGCAGGTTTCGACGAGACCCCAGGGGCCTGGGCAGGTGCGGGGACTCACATACAGGCCTGCCCTCAGTTTCTGGGGGGCCTGGGCAGCCCGGTTCCCTGTGGGGACTTGGGAGAGAGTGACAGAAGTGATGCGGGGAGGGGGAGCGAGACGTGAGGCTGAGACGCTGGCCCGCCCAGAAGGGGTTCCTGGAGAGAGCCGTGTGGGCAGGGACACACAGCCAGTTTATTAAGTTGAAGTGAGTTGAAGCTCCATCCAGGGTCTGCACACATGTGTGGTGTGTGTGCGTGTCCTGTGCGGCCTGCCTCTCACTCAGGTGAGCGGAGTCTTGTGTACACAGGAGGGGCGTGTCCAGGTCACCTGGAGTAAAATCAGTGAGTATCTAGGGGTGTGTCCTAGACCCAGGTTGCTGCAGGGGGTGGGGTCCTTGCTTTCCCCTAAAGACGAAGAAGTCTCAGGTTTTCCAGTTAGTTTTCCACTCGCACATCTGCATGCCGCCCTGTGGAGTTTAAGCTCTGCTGCCCCCGCATCAAGAAGCATCAGAGCTCTCGTGCGTCTTCCCGAGGAGCACGAGCCATGACGTCCAGCCACACCCCAGCTGGCGGAACCTCTCACCAGGCGGATTTGTCCTGTCGTCTTTTCTACCCTCCAGTCTCTCCTCGTGGAGACTTGATGACGAGGCCCAGTGTCAGCCTTCTCTAAAGCGCATGCCAGGGAGGAGCTCTGACATGAACTAGAGCAAAGAAACCCAGTTGTTGAACGTTTGCTGAGAGCCTCCGTGCAGAGCTATGCCTCAGTGTTTTCTTGGGGACAGGAAATCAGAAGTCACGGCACCGATGGGGACACCCCTTTCTTAGTGATTCCAGGGTGGTTGCGTCCTGGGACTTTTGCTCCAGCCACCTGTCTCTCCCCGCGGTCCTGCGCTGCCCAGCGCCTCTTTGTTGGCCGGCTCCCGCCCTCCTCCAGGCACATCTGTCTCTGAATGCAGCGCAGACAGTGTCCTAATAGACACGGAACTGTCGCCAGGCTTCGGCACCTGGCACCTGCTGCGTTCTTTAGAGGAAGTGCCTTTAACATCACCAGACGGTTTAAACCATCCATTCCTGGTACAAAGCAAATTTGTGTTTTGTATTTACATAGCATTTCTTTTCCTGCTTCTCCATCTCTCCTTCTCCAAAGAACCCTAATAGCTACGCTTTGGTTAAAAGGTCCCACTTCTCCCTCTTGATGAACTGAGTTGGCTTCAGAGGTGACTGAGACAGCGGAGGGTGGGGGAGGACCCTGAGACACGAGGCAGCCGTCGTGCATGTGATGAAGATGAGCCCGCGCGTCTCGCGCACACTCCACTGCCGTACGTGGGATGTGCCCGCCGTACATGGCAGGGAGCGAGGTGACAACCTGGCGTTCGGTCCCTGGAGCCCAGACTGATGCAGCACTGTGTCCTCCGCAGAGTATGGACGTAGGCGCCCAGAATGCATGGCTGTCCCGGCAGACGGGAAGGGTGCCCCTGCCAGCTGGCCCCGAGACTGGAGCCCTCTCCTACGCACAGTTCCCAGAGGGCCCGTGGATGGCGCGCATCCGGCCACTTCCCGTTTGCACTGCTCTCCCATCGTCGGTGGACAGCCCCCCACCCTCTGACTCAGCTCCGCCTGTGCGATCTCCTTCTCTGGCGAAGCCCTGCTCTGCTCCCAATGCACGTGGCGCTGTCCCAGGACTCCGTATTCAGTTATTACGCCCTTGTCATTTGACCCCCAAGTAACCCATCACGTTATCCGGACCAGGAGACGTGTGGTCCGTGGTATTCTCGTGCCAGGAATTTTCCTTCACGGGCGCCTCCAGAGCACCACGCAGGCAGCACAGGAAGACGAGAGGGGGCGTGTTAGGGAGGAAGGGGCATGGGGTGGGGGGCACACCAGCTCGGGAGGCCCGGTTTACACCTCTGCTAGGAAAATCCCTCCCTTCTGACAGTGGCCAGGGACGTCCCGGGCCAGCGTGAAGCCTGGATAAAATGGAACTCTGCTTTTCGTGTATCACCCCTGGCGAATGTAACGTGCGTGAGCATTTAGCTTCAGTGACTTTCAATAAGGTTTTCAAAGCCTTGCATTTTTTAATTCCAAATATAGTTTTAAGAAAATATATTTAAAAAACCAGCAATCCAGCAGATCCCCTCTAACTTTCAGTCTGAGGCCCTGCTCTTTCCTGTCCCGAGAATCTCCGTTCAGTGCACAGTTCCACAAGGGTCCTAAATGCAGTAAATGGCTTGACTCCTTCCCGTCGCGTTACTTGCTGAAATGAGAAATGTCATAAAACCTGAGGTTTGACTTTATCCTCTCATCGCAGACGTCTGTTCATGTATCCCCCCAGAAAGTATTTCTCGAGTGTGTGCTGCGAACTCAGAGTGGCGTCCTCATCCTCCTGCTCCAGAATCTCCCCTGGGCCCGCAGGTGGGGTTTAGACAAAGTGCATGGCGGTTCCTCAGGGCCGGATGCTCGCTGCTCTCAGGTGTGGACAGGATGGAGGATATGTCAGCACAGGCTGCCTTAACCTCACAGACGGGCAGCGCATTGTCTCACAGCCCTGGAAGCCCAAGGTCAAGGTCAAGGGCAGGGCAGGCCCTGTTTGGCTTTTCCTGAGGCCTCTCTTAGGTGAGCAGATGGCTGCCTTCTCCCGGTGTCCCCACATGGTCTTTCCTCTGTGCTGTGTCCTCGTTTCTTCCTCTCAGAAGGACTCGGATTCGATGAGGACCCACCCCATGACCTCGTCGCACTCATCACCTCTTTGAAGAAAGACCTTATTTCCCAGTCCAGTCACATTCTGAGCACACTGTGTGCTCCACGTTTCAACGGGGAAAGAAAGCGTCCTTTGAAAATCCCCGGCTTCTGGTGATCAGATGACGCAGCCGCACTGAGGGAAAGCGTTGTTCTCATTGAACTGTCTGCCTGGCTTCCCCGGGGCTCTCAAAGCGGGTGTGCAGACTGGAGACACAGCGCCCTGTGAGCCTGAGAGGCGGGCGGCCTCCGGGGCACTTGGCCACGGCACCTGTCCTGGTTTCGCCATGGTCTTCCTCCCCTTGCCACCGCTGCGTGTAAAATAGAAGCACATGGGGTCTCCTAGCCACCCACCCACACCCGCGGGTGCGGTGACCGGAGCATCAGTGCCCTCGTGGCACACTGGCTGCCACCAAGATGGCCGTGGCCGTGGGCGCGACTTTCCACCCACGCTGTCACTGTCCTCACTGGGAGGGCAGCACCCCGCCCAGCGGTCCCCGGGGAGGGACCTCTGTAGGCACCGGCGTCTCTGCCACAGGCGGGAGGGCGTGGGCCCCTTGTCCAGACATGGACACACGGTTAGGTGGCAGGGCCGGCCCACACTTTGAGAGGAGAAACGTTCTCCTTGCTTGACCTGGCACAGTGGTCAAAGTGTGGCGTTCTCAGTGTCGGTCCCTCCCTCCCGCAGCCCGTGTGTGTGCGTGTGGGGCGTGCGTGTGGGGGCGCATGCGCATGTGGGGGTGTGCTGTGTGGGGGTGTGTGTGCATGTGGGGGTGTGCTG